>LZPO01035007.1:69258-85207 GCA_001675575.1 Neotoma lepida | reverse complement strand
GTGGCAAAACATATAGATTAATAGGAATGGGTTAATTTAAGTGTAAGAGCTAGTCAGCAATAAGTCTGAGCTAATGGCCAAGCAGTTATAATTAATATAAGCCTCTGAGTAATTATTTTACAAGCGGCTATGGGATGGTGGAGTTGGGCTGGACTGGACCATGTGGGGCCTGGCGGGACCTAGACAAAACATTCACCTACACCTCCGTGTGTGATTTATTTGTGAGCTGGGTGGTAGACCCCTCAAAAGAGCAGAAACAACCAACAACACCACTGAGTATCATTCCACACTCACTCAGGCAAGAAACTATAATTAAACTTAGTTGGCCCCACGCAAAAAGAAGACATGAAAATTGGAGAGACTTTGAGAAGAAGGAGGAGGGAGAGAAATAAGGTATGAAAACAACCTTCCCAAAAAATTTATTATGTAAATGTATGAAACTATAAAAAAATTAAAATTGGAAAATAAAATTATAATAGAAGCTGAAAAAAATATTTTAAACTCAAAAATAAGAAAATGTTGCCTGTAGGGATTCTATACTCTGGTGTGAGAGGTGACAGGACAATGATGCCAGCTTGGTTCTACACCTGTCAGAATTTGACAACAAGAGACAACACTGGGNAAATGCCCACAAGCCACACTTCAGTTGGACACAGGCTTTGGTGTGCCTGCAAAGGCTGCTGGGCTGAGGAACACACCCTGTGAATCTGAAAAGGCTCCAGTGCTTCAGTGGCCAGGATGGAAGATTCAGACACACTCAGAAGGAGAAGGCTCACCCTAGTCACATGGATGTTACCAAGGCAGAGGTCTGGGTGAAGAGAATAGAATCATGGAGGTGACATATCACAGGAAGTAAAGACAAATACAGCTTTAAGAATCCAGTGGAGTCAGAGGATGAGAATCAGATTGGCTTTGCTCNTGCCAATCCTAATCTTGGCTTTGCTCATGCCCGCCCTAATCTTGGCTTTGCAAGTCACCTCAACTCTGCTCTCCACTTGCTGATGGTGGATAGCATCAAGTCTCACCCCTTCCCATGGTTGGGACAGTGCCTTACATACATGGTCATGAATCCGGAGACGCCCCTGAGCTAGCCAGAAAGCTGTGAAAGACCAGGCTGCTCTTGGCCGTCCCACCCTGGTGCCTGCTGTCTGCATTGCAGAGCAGTCCACCCATTCCTCCACTCAGCTACCCCTGAACAGAGGACCTCAGAGAAAACACATGGCAATTACAGGAAAACTGTGTGCTCAGAACAGCCAAGAAGGCTGTCACAGGGACTCAGAGTAGCTAGCAATTCTTTATACAAAGAATAAGTAACTATTCTGAGTGTAAGAAAAACACTTGTTTTGAGCCTCAAAACAAAGGTTAGTAACATCAACACTTCATAAGCAATGCATTTCAAAATTTATCCAAGCCCAGTTCCATTTCAGTTTGTTGAGAAGCACCCCTCTCTCTCCTCACTGTTTTCCAAACCTCTGCTCTTCCTCCTAAGGCTTGCCTCCCATCTTGAGGCCTTCCTCTTGCGTATAACCTCCCTACCTTCAGAGCACATGCTATAATTCTCTCCCTTTCCCTTTATCTCTTGTTCCTACAAGTCAGCTTGAATAAAGGAGCCATTATCAGTAGGCCCACAATGGGCCCAGACATCCTCAGTCAAGATGTTCCACAGATGAAATATTGATCCATCCTCTCTGGGCAATAACACTCCATGAAAGAGCACATGGAAGTTAATGGGTCTGGCCACACAAGGTGCAGATGAGGCATTCAGCCACTCCAAGAGGCCAGGCCATGGATCATAATCAGACTCCACAACCATAAACATCAGCATAGTGTTTATTTATGATCTACAACCAATGGTCATTGTGGAAGATACACTGAAAATTCATTTTGCAAACCAGCATCCAGGAGGTGGGTGGGACCCTTTAGCTTCTTCGGGGAGTTCTGAGAATTAACCCTTAAGCTTCCCACAGGCCCTAGCACTCTGTTTTCTGCAGAAGGAGACTAGGATCTAAATAAATTCCAGAACCACTGGGTACCAAAACACAGAGGACAGCAAAATGTCTAATCCTGCGAGAGACACCCAGAGAGGAGTCTACTCAGGATGCAGAGCCAGGAGCCTGTCACAGCTGCCAGCATGGTACTCTATGTTAAAGCTTACCTGTCCCAACTACACAGACTAGAAAGGTGCCAATCCGATGGTAGAAAGATGAATCTGGGCAGGGCAGAGGACTAAAATCAATACTATCCTCATAGGCGCTGGTGAGGTGTGCCCCAGAAGGTCAGAGATGGCAAAACTAGACTTAGAGATAACAGGTGAACCCCTTAAAAGATACATTCAGAAGGCAACCCCCCAAGAAGCATGTCTCATTCTGAGAGAACCCTGATGCCTGCTGTGGTGTGGATACAAAATGTTCCCACAGCCCAATGTCAAGGGCTTGGTCCCCAAAGCAGTAATTTTGGAAAGTGGGGGAACCTTACAGTGTCAGTGCCTAGTGGGAGGTCCTCAGCTCTTTGGCGTTGTGTCCTCAAAAGGGACTGTGGGAATCAACTCTCTTTTTGATTCCTGTTTAAAATGTTCCTGCTTGTTCACACACACCACCTAAAGCTCCAACCAGAGGCCCAAGAGGAGAGATTGCCTGGTGTTTGGCTTCAAACCTCCAAAGCCATGAGCTACCTCTCCTTTTGCCTGCTTTGGGCACTTTATTATAGATAATGGTTTACTGACATTCCCTGAAAGATGTCCGTTCAGGACTAGTTTAGGAAGCCACAGAAGATCTCCAGATACTTTCATCTTCTCCTGTATCCGAAGAACATCATCCCCATCCCAGGGGCAGCATCCATTAGCTGGGACTGATCTAAAGTTTCATGGAGTCCTTCCTGGCATTAGTGAGCAGGATACCCTAAAAGCAAGAAGCATCCCTATATAAGTCACTTCTTCACCCCAGAAGAGATTGGGGATCCCAGCATAGGGAAAAAGGTACCTGCAGGTGGAGGAGAAAGGAACATGACCACTGAGTGAGACCTGGGAGCCTAGCCATAGTGTATTGAGTGGTAAGAAGTGCCAAGAAGCCTCACAGTATGGCTTTTGCCTCCAGAAAAATCTGGAAAGGGCCACTTGGACCATGTAGACTGTGGTCCTAGTGGGGGTTGCAGCCACTGTGCCCAGCCCCCAAGGATTGCTGAGTCTCCAGTGGCCTCCAGTGAAGCCTATCCTCTGGGAGAGCAGGGCCTGTGTCTTCTCCTGATGGGGCCTGGCAGATGAACTCAGCAAAGGATAAGAACTCAGTTTGCATAGTAACTGCTTCTTTCCTGACAAGGTCTGTGGTCTATAAGCCATGGGCCAGGTACTACCACAGGGCATTGGAATGAAGCCATTGGCAGTGCATTCCAAATCCAAGACACTGACAGGAGCTAGCAATGAGTTTAACTGGTTCTGGGTTTGGGTCACATGGTATTTCAGAATTAAACACCCTATTATATATCACCAGTCTAGTTGTAGTGTGCTAAGCAAACTCTCCCTTGGAGGAGCTTGTGATGTGGCCTTTCTACAAATGCAAGAAGAGTCATATTCAAGCTCAGAGCTTCCTATCTGGAAAGTGATGAGTATGCCTAGGTTCTCAAGGATGGCTGATGATGAATATTCCACAAATATTCATTTGGTAAATGGGATAGATGGGTACATGGGTGGATAATTAAATACATAAATGAGTGGATGAGTACATGGTCAGATGGATGGATGGGCAGATGCATAGATAGAAGTATAGGTATATGGACATATGGGTGGGTGGGTAGATGATAGGTAGATAGATAGATAGATAGATAGATAGATAGATAGATAGATGTGAGGGAATGAGTGGATGAGTGAACGAATCAATGTGTAGATATATAAACAAGTGGATGATGGATGGATGGGTAAATGGGTGGGTGGATGGATGCACAGGTGAATGTGTGAGCAGGTAGATGGAGGGATGGATGGATGGATGGATGGATGGATGGATGGATGGATAGATAGATAGATGACTGAGTGGATCCTGGAGTCTGAAGTTTACCAGAACATTGGTCCACAAGTCCATTCCTCTCCTGTTTCCCATCTAAATATACTACACACACACACACACACACACACACACACACACAGTGATTAAAATTAGGTCACTGTTGTCATGGCCCTAACAATATATCTTATGTCCCCATGACACAGATACACATACAAAAGTGGAGATAGAATCTACAGGAGGGTCAGGGCCTGAGCAGATTCTCCCTCCAACCTCAACAGGAACTAGCTTTCCCCCTCACCTCCATCTTGGTCTTCCAGTCTCCGTCCTTGGGAGAAACATTTTTCTATGATTTAGAAGTTACTAGGCCTGTGGTATTCATCAGAGTGACCCAACTAACACAAGGTAAGAAGGGATGGGTATGAATGAATCAAAATGGGCTGCAAATCACTATTGAGGCTGGTTGATGAGCCACAGGGCTCAGTCCACACCTTCTGCTTGGCGCTGTGGGCTGAGATATCCCTCAAGAATCCACTGGGTTCTGACCCATCTGGACATGGGCCTGTGAGGAACTGAATAAGATCAAGTGAGATTCTTCAGGTGGGTCCAAAAGCAGCTGACTAACTGTGTCCTCTCTCATCCTTCAGGCTTGCTGGCTCCTCCTGAAGGGACAGAGGGCTACAGAGAATGGGAACTGGTTCAGGAAGCAAACTGCTCCGTTGACTAGCCTATGGCTCTCCTGAGTTCTGTGCAGTGACCCTTGACTGAATTTACCATCCATTTCACCCTTCCCACAGAAGTCCTGGTCCCTCCTGTCCTGGCCTTGCTGTGTCAACATCCTGTTGACAGTGGCAAGGAAACTAAGTAGAACCAGTGACTCCTACTTGTCAAGTGGAAGGAGAAATTCTTCAGGGATCTCAGTACCCACAGAACCGCTAGGGTCTCCAGCCTTTCTGTGACTACCATTTTAAAGTTGGACACAAAACAGGCCATTTTTAAAATTAATTTTTAATAATGTGTAATAATCTGAGTGGCTCTGGTCTGTGTGCAGAATTAGAATTCCTCTGATAGAAAGGGAATATTTGTGCAGAGTTTTATGAGCAAAATTGACCTGAGGCTTCCTGAGGCTGATTGAGAAATCGCAGACAACTTAACCCTTTCCTGCCTGTTTCCCCATATCCTCAAAGAGAGTGTCAAGTAACTTTGCTTTTATTGTACAGGCAAAGGCTGAAGTGGACAAGCTTCCAGACATTATAAAAAGAGCTGTGATATTGAACATGGACCAGACTTTAAAACTTCCAGAGACCACAGACCACCAGTCAAAAAGGAAGAGGTGAGTGGCCTCCCAGTGGCATTGAGCGGACAGAGTATCCTGGTTCTAACAATGGGTATGAACCAAGTCTGCTTCTTCCTACAGGTCCACAGGCCACAAGTCTCAGCAAGAACATGTATGCTCCTCTCAAATAAAGACTTTGGAGAGATTACCATGGGTTACTGAAGCTCTCTCCAAGGCTAAGCCGCCCAGCCAGGGCACCCCAGTACTTGTCCACATCTGTCTCCCTTGCAATCTAGAAGATGTACCATGGATGGCCTATCAATAACTGATAAGAACATTCATTAATAATGTCAAATGACTCAGGAGTCCTGGCTCTACACCTGGGGTACAGCTTGGTGTCAGAAATTTTCTAGACTGTCAGGCTCTAGGTTCTAGTCCCTGAACTGTGAATAAAATAATAAAATAAAAACTAAGAATTAGAGCTGGGAGATAGCTCTGTCAGTTAAGTGCTTACTGGGCAAGCATCAGAACCAGAGTTTGAACATCAGAATCTAAGTGAAAAGGTTAGAGTAGTTGCATTGCAGAGAAGCCCATGAAATCTGAGTGGGAGGGAGAGACAGTGAGGCCAGCAAAGCACCTTAGATGCTACCAAGCTGCCTCCCTAAGATGCAGAGCTGGTGAGGACTCCTCAGGTAAANTGTTCTCAGCCTCTCAATTCACTCCTGTGACCATCACAAAGCAGTAACAGTCTGTCTGACCAGGCTACCCAGGCCAACAGCCATAGGAGGCCAACCGCCACTCAGAGTCTCCTGCTCACCCTTGTGTTTCAGCTGTGTTCTGGGCTCTCACCTGTTCTCCTTGGCTTTGCTTCTGAAATACCTGCACCATCAAGGGGGCCGCTTCCCCAACACAATAAGTCAGCCTCTGCATCAGGCCCTGGGCCCCAGAAGAGCCCAGTTCGTGCCACTTCTTTCTCCCCAGCTTTGTAGCAGAGTCTAGTCTGAACCTGAGAAAGTGATAGATGACTTCTAACAGAATCATTGGTGAATCTGGTGTTTCGAGTCACAAAGCAATAGGCTGCCACCACAAGGGAAGGCAGGTGCCAGGTAGAATCATCAGCTAAGACAGAGATGGCACCATCCTGGAGCCCCTGCTCTCATTTCTGAAGAGCCTATACCTGAGCAACTCCATCCCACATTGGAGAAAACTACCCAGAGCTGCAGGAATTATGGCAGGAAGAGGGTACTGGGTAGGCCTGGCTGGAGCCAGAGGTAAACTCAGAGGGGTAACAGGGTAGGAGTTCTCTTTAAATGGAGCCCATTGTCCAGACTGCAAAGGAGCCTGGTCTATTGGTTGATTTTGCTTTTTCTGTGACAAAGATACCCAACAAGATCAATTTAAGGAATGAAGGGCTTACTACAGTTTGAAGATATATTAAGGGAGGAAAGTCATGGTTCAAGGCAGCTGGCCACGCTGTAGCCACAGTCAGGAAGTAGAGAAATGGATGAGATGCTCTGATCATTTCCTCCCTTCCATTTGGTTCAGGACCTCAGCCTGTGAAATGGTGCCCCCTCTATGTTCAGGGCTCATCTTCCAACTTCAACCAACCCAATATAGAATCTCCAGAGGTGTGTATCCTTGATGTTTCTAGGCCCTGTCAAGTTGGCAATCAATATTAATCATTGCGGGTAGGAAATGAGAGGGACTAGGTCTACCCAGGCCTTANGGTGGCTAGAAGAGTCCTCAGCAGAGCAGTGGGCATGTGGGACCAAGCTGCCCACCTTGCAGATGTATGACCTTCAGTATAGAAGCAGCGAAGCAGCAGCAGGCAGCTCTGCAAGAGGCAGCTGGGATATCCTCCTGCAGCCCTTAGGAACCTCTTAACCTTGGCTTTGGCATTGGTTAGACCTGACTGGAGGCAGCCTCTTAGGTGCCTGGTGGATGCAGGACTTGGAAGAGACAGAGTTTGAGCAGGTGGAGGGCAGCCAGCTTGTCAAAGGTCAGCCAGAGTCTTTGAAACAGTTGTTGAGAGGATTTGTGATCATTTGTCAAAATATTAAGTAAAATATAACAAGCTCAAGTAACCCCAGCATAAGAAAAGAGCTATCCTAGGTAACTCCAATAACTCCACTGTAAGCAGGTAATGAAAATGGATCTTAGGAGACTCAAGCCCAACCAAGCTCTACCCACAAACTTCTTTGACTACAGGACATCTGTGTCTCAGTGCATCTCATCTTACATGAAGCCACAGATTTCACAGGAATAGGCTGATTCAAACTCATTCTTTGAAAGGTCACTAGTGCTATGCATGGCCTTGATAGGCTGTGCTTTCTTTAAACCAATTGACAGACATATGTTAAAGGTAACAAGATCTAACAGAGCAAAGTGTATTGCTGCCAGAATGTTACTGCCCCACATCAGAGGCCAGTTGTCCCTGTAAGACTGACAGTGTGTTTTGAATTCTGAGCTGGACATGGCTCTGGAGGATCCAAGTGCCCAGAATAGCAAGTCTCTTAATGGCTGAGGAAAGCTGCTTGCCTAGATCCAGATTTCCCAGGCTGCAACCATAACACTTTGTATCCTTAAAAATGAAATGGTCCACCAGGCATGGTGGTGTACACCTTTAATCTAAGCACTTTTGAAGGAAAGGCAAGCAGATCTCTGTAAGTCTCATCCTGGCCTACATTATGAGTTCCAGGCCAGCCAAGGCTAAATCAGGAGACCCAGGAGAGAGAGAGGAGAGAGAGAGAGAAACTTTAACCACAATGAAATGAAACAAGGCCACAAAGCAAACTGCTGTCTGCATTCAACCCTGCAAAGTATGAAACATTAAACAGACGTGATACTTGCACATGTATTTTAATTAAAATGTTCAGCTAAACCTTTACTTACAGTATCAATTTATTAATTACAGTGGGAGGAGGAAACTTTCTTAAGATAGAACTCTTCTAATTTCAAAGGACCCAGACTGAAGTGGGCTGCTGACAGGACACAGGATCCAAGTACTTCACCAAGAAGGAGGAAGCGTAAACACAGAATCAATANTGTTTACTTCTCACAGCCTCCAATTGCATTATTGCCATTCTCAAGTTTTCCTGATAGGGAGAATTCCAGATTCTGGGGGTTGAGGTGTCCTCAACCTCCCTGCCAGCAGAGTGCATTTGTCCTTCTTCTGCAACGTCCCCTGAATGCCCTACCCTCATTTCTTGGAAAACAGAGCAAGGAAGTCTTCCCTCCTTCCTGGTGCAGCCAGACAGTGACCTGAGTGTGGGTCCCTGGGGAGAAGATGGTGGCAGGCTCCAGAAGGCTATGTGGGACAGAGCCACCTGCTGGCTGGGCTGGAAGTACTGCTGCCAGCCCTGGTGCTCAAGAATAAAGAAGGTTCAGCATTTGGAATCTGCCCTGGCCTGGGGTGGTATACATGCATACACAGGTGTGAAGCTGTACAGGTGAGTCCCAGGCANAGTCCTGCCGGATCCAATCTGCAGCCTGTTCTCTGGAGCCAGCGCTCCAGCCATAGATAGAATCTACTCAGAAGGGAGGGGGCCATCATGAGGAACTGGAGTCCTGTTTTTTTTGTTTGTTTGTTTTGTTTTGTTTGTTTCTGTGGTTTGGTGTTTTAGTGTGTCAGCTGTGCATTTAAGATGAGCCACAAAGGCTTTGAGATTATTCTGTAAGTGCAAACCTCGCTTATACCTTGAAATCTTAGTTTTGGAAAAGCAAGGTGGGCAAATGGGTGTTGGGCAGCAGGGCTGGAGTCTGGCCAGGGGCGAGAGATGATCTGCTCCAGGTCTTCCTCACTTCATCCTGCACCACACTCAATCTGCTAGCACAGAATATGATGCAACTGTTTCAGGACATCCTTGCTGACTTGCCCCTATCAGTCGGGTCAACAGCCCCCAGAAGCAAATGTGCCTGGGGACTCTACTAGGACAGCAGAAGTATGTACCCTATGCATCTATCTCCTGAGCTCATGAATTCCTTGTGTGAGTGGCACCTCGCTTATTTTATAATGTGGCACAGAGGTTGGATTCCAGAACTCAGTGCCAGCAATGGTTCTTTCTGCCAAATGACCAATGACAAAGGCACACAGGCATGACCCGGACATGAAAGGAGAGTTGTGTCTATGCCTTTTCTCTGAAGAGCATCCACAGGGGACTTCTTTAGCCCTAGCTTCAGGAGGCTCCCAGGTGACAGGTGTTTTCTTGCTATATGATCTACTCTACTGTTAGGTGATAGTCTGCGTGCATGTGTGTGTGCAAACCAACATGCATTCATCCAGAGACATTGTTAAATTCCCATTTCATCTGCATGAAATATGTGTGTGTATGTGTGTGTGTGTGTGTGTGTGTGTGTCTGTGTCTGTGTCTGTGTGTGTGTGTGTGTGTGTGTGTGTGTGTGTGTGCATGTGTTTGTGTGTGGTGTAGGAGGATTTCTCAGGCTTCAGAATGATCCTCCTAGCAGGATCCCTGCAGCTGCTGGCCTCCAGGATATAAGTCTGTACTTCAGCACTGGGCTTTTTAGGGTTCCTGGAGTAGGAACCCATGCCTCTCTTCAGCAGCAGGGACCCTGGCTGCCACCTCAAGTCCAGTGGTTGGAATGTGTTCTTAGATGACATTAAGCAATGGTTCCCAAGGAAAACTAACAACAAAACAGCTCACCACCCCACAGAGGTGCTGAGTACTGAAAAGAGTGCCATTGGGAGCCGTCCCTAGCCCTGAATAGACTTGTTAAGTAGCATGGCTGATGGATGCTGCGTGGGAGGGAGGCCAGGCCAGCTGAGCTGAGCAGGATGGGCCTTCCACACTCCTTTGGAGGTGGAGTGAGAGCCAAGCTCTGCCCCCTCCGGTATTTTTCTCCATTTCTGCCATGCAAAGATAATCAGGTTTATGTAAAGTATGTGTGCTCTTTTGACAGCCCTGTCCCTCATTAATTCAATCACCCCCATCCCCATTGTTCCCCGAGTGTTTGAAATGCGGATGGGGACCCGCTCCTCTAATCCTGTCAATCACTGTTAGCATTTTCCCGCAGTTGCCATGGCTGGGGCCAAAGTTCATGAAAACACAGAATGAGAGCCAACAAAACAAGAATAAAGACTTATTTGAGGTACTCTTTTTAAAGGACATCGACCATGCACAAAACATGGGAAGTGAATGTAGACAAGTTTGGACACTCTGTTCCTAGAGAGGAAAGAGGGCAGAAACAGAATTTGAAAATCAAATAGGCCCATGAAAACTTGACCCAAGAGTCTCTGGGAAAAACCCGGTGAATTGCTCCCTCGTAGAACAATGTTCTTTCTTTCGTGTGTTCTTCACGGGGACAATGCCTCATATATTATAACACATGCCACCGGGGTCTTTACACTGTTGTAAGCCAGCTCAGCCCCCCCGAGTGCTGATAGCGGACAACAGGAGATTGTGTGCCTGTAATGCGCTCTTTCTCTGGCTCTGCTAAAAACAAGCACTGGGAAAATTATTCATGCATAGAGGCCCGACAAAGCAAGATGGAGATTTGAGATGTCACACAGTGAGATCATGTGACACCCTCAAAAAAAAGTGCGTGGGGGGAACCAACATGCATTCATCCAGAGACATTGTTAAATTCCCATTTCATCTGCATCAACATTCTAGCAGCCAAGTGGTTGCCCCCTCTTGGGGCCTGGGGGTAGGGGTGGGGGGGACAGTGATTAGGGGTGAAGTAAAACCCTGGTAGCAATGGCCAACTTTTCTGTTCCCCAAGATGTTTGATTCCCAAGTCCCTGCCTCATANCCCATACCACCTTCTATAGGGTGCCACTGCCTCAGTTCAGAGGCCTGNTGTCACACAGGGTCAGACTGGGCTCCTCCAAACCACTGCCACCTCACTGCCATGGAAATCCTGGGGCTGCCTGCCCTCTCTCCTCTNGGCCACTCTAGCTCCTCTCTGCTCCCTCTGTACCTGTGTACATGTGGCTTTCNTGTCCCCGGAGTACAGACTGNTATCATTCTCACTCCCATGTGCTCACTGGCTGCTCCTAGCTCCCACAGCCCCCACAAGAAAGTCTGTGGGACACAGTAGGGGCTCCCCTGTCTCAACTCTTGGCTCACAGCTCACCTCCTACCAAAGAGCAGAGTAGGCACATAGCCTGAACTCAGTTCTAGTGCACAAGGTTGCTGATGTCTGGGGACCTTATGTAGTGGACATCCTGTGTATGCCTCCATTACCCTATTTTCAGCAATGCTGAGGTTGGAACAAGATCCTCTGATATGCTAGGCCTGCACTCTGCTCACTGAGCTATATCTGCAGCATCTACATGGTTCTCTGTGTGAGCAGAAGCTCAACTTCACAGGCACCCAGGCTAGGCGCCTGTCAGGTCCCTCCTCTCTCATTATTTCGGTTTTTACCTTCTCTTACATGTCATGGCAGTGGCTGTAAGTCCTCATTTAGATCCAGACTTGGCCTGTAGAGACATGATCCTCAGATATCTATGTTTATGGAGGAGGGGGTCACAAANATTGACTTAAGAATAGAACAAATTTCCAAGTTAAGAAAACAATAATTTTAAATACTAAAAATTCTCTTCTTACCTATTTNCCCCTATAATATCATACACTGTGGGCTGCCTCCCCAGAATCAGAACTCTGCATCTGCTCCAAGGGATTCTGCATGCTTTTTCTTATCTAGCACCTTTCTGGTTTCACTTCCTGCTCTGATGATGTTTGTCATCAAACATGGTGAGGTTTTCATCTCCAACCTATAGCTGGCATCTCTGGGTCCTGAGAAAGTTCCTGGGAGCATTGGAAATCCTGGTGTGAGGTAGATGGCCATAGAACTGGACCACCGAGGAGACCTGCTTTCGAGGGTGCAGACACTCAGGGACTTCGTAACTGCAGACATTTCTTTCCATCTTCTCCTGTTGAACAACTAAGAAGAAATACTAACTCAGCTATTTCCATATGCTTTCACTGACTTCATCATTCTTACTAAAGCTTACATAGTTCCCTGTTCAACCAAATGGTACATTAGTTTAATAAAGAAAAAAGAAAAGGAAAGAAAGAAAGAAAGGAGGAAAGAAAGAAAGAAAAGAAGAAATGAAGAAAGAAAGAAAGAAGAAAATGCTCCTATTCATTTTCACACTCAACATCGGCTGTGTTTTTCAGTCTGAGTTTCTCTATATTTATCTTGCAGAGCTCAGAGCTCCTTGTAATAGATTCTCTGTGGGCACATTTATAATTAATTACTTTCCTCCAGTGCTGACCTCGCCACTCATCCTGGGACACTGGTTGAACTGTTTCCACTCTACACCTGCCCTCCTCCTCCTTCTTCTTCCTCCTGTTTCTTTTTTCTATTCCTCCTTCCTTCTCTTCTCCTCTTCTTCCTCCTTCCTCTTCTTCCTCCTCTCTCTTCTTCCTCCTCCTCCTCTTTCTTCTTCCATCTGCTTTTGAGGACAGTTTAGCCAGGTCCCAGTTTCTCACAACCACCAACCACCAAAGAAAGGGACTATGTCAATAACCTAGAAATACAGATGCTCTCAAAGATTTCAGATCTGGTCTTACAAGGCCTTGAATGTAAAGTTACAGTATTTAAGACTTCAACGTGTGATCATTTGGAAAGCGGCTGTCTGAGTCAGCACAGACACTGACCTGGCAGTGAGGTGCATTTATGGATACTTANTTCAAAGTAGTTTGCAGATCAAATCCCATGGATTTTCTTTGTTTATGAAACTGAGGTTTTGCAGGCCTTTTGAATTTGAGAATCTGGAAATAAACTGGGTAGGATGAATGCTAAAGTGTTTTAAGTATGTTGCTGGTAGAAATGAGTTTGCATAGAAGATCCAAAGGAAAGAGGCCAATTCACTGGTGTGCACTGGCCTTGCTGATGGCTATGAAAGTTAGCTTAGTCCTTAAACACAGACATGTGGATTATGTTCCCATGGAAGCCACTATAAATTGAAAGTCTGTTAAATACATCCAACTTACTGAGTATCATACCTCAGCCTCCATGCTTCTATTCATTTATAATTGGGCAAAATTATCTAACAAAAAGCCAAGTTTTAATCAAATATTGAACATCTCATCTACTCCTAGATGGGTGTTTTCAGGAAAATGNTGTGAAATACACCAATAAATAAAAATAAAATGCACACCTCCCCAATGCTGATGACACAGAACAGCATAGACTGTCTGGCTGTTGTCCTCATAGCTGCAGAGCTGGCGGGGGCTGAGGTTTGCTGTGCTGCCCGATGCGGCAAGGTCACAGTGCATATAGCTAGCCCAGATAGAGAGCAAAGTGCAAAATCTGAACCACAGGTTCTCCTGAGCGTGAATTAATTTTGTAACATCACAATGTAAACCACCTGTAGGTCAGGAGCCAGAGTCCCTGCCCGGTCTGCCCTGCTCTGGTCATCTGATGACTACAGCACACAAACAGGAGCCGCTTGGTGACATTCTTTCAGGAAGCCGCAGATGGGCCATACTGGCACCTGCAATCTGAGAGAAGAGGGATTGTGCCACCAACTGCCTCCCAAGGTTGGTGTGAAGCTCCCTATAGCAGCTTTCTGCATTCACCTTTCTCTGTATGCCCTAGCCTTTCTTCCTACCTGGCTTGACCTATCAGACAAGAGCTGAAGAAAATGCCAGACAGTCCTAGAGCCTACCCTCTGCACTTACCTCATCCTTGACCCTTCACTAGCTCCCATGTTGAGCTGAAACCAAACACCTGATTGTTTCCCCAAAAGGAAACTAGAAAATGCTAGCTTAAATTAATGGCAAGCCTGCCAGACTAGACTATAGCTGTGACCTCACACACACCAGGAACATGATTTAGAACCATTAAGAACTGCCCAATGGATTTAGATCCATTAAGAATTTATATACATAACAAACTGTCAAGAAGTGAGTCTTAAGTTATCCAGAAAAAAAAAATCTGAAAACACTGTCATACNTTTTGAGAANGTCTTCTGCTCCACCTCAAACTGCTATTGGCCAGGTCAGTTCAGCACTCCTGACAGTCCCATGCAGAGAGAGGGAATAAGAAGGCATCCTACTGGGCACAGTGGCCTTGGCACCTGCAAAGGGTTCATGCCAAGTATGGTCAGTGTTCTTAGCAGTGGCCCTGCANGGTCACCTGATCTCTTGCCCTATCATATGAAAGAAGTTAAGTCCCAGGGGCCAGTGGCTTGGCTCTGAACCTATCAATCATGGATGAAGCTGGACTCTGACCAGGACCCCTCTTTTCTACTTCCTTGTGCTACCAACCCAAAATGAGTGCCAGGAAAGCCACCTGAAATGAATNATGCCTAAAGTGAAATACCACCTCAGAATGCATCTCCATATATGCTGATATGCAGTCCAGCTGGGGAAATACTTTCAGGGACAGTTATACAATTGCAGCTGGATACTAGGAGCCAAGGTACCAACGCTAGCTCAGAATACCCCGGCAGATCCCAGGAAGGCCCAAAGGTGGCTAGCTGAACATTTCTGGGCAGTTGTCTCCAGGAAGGTGGGCACCTGGGAGACAAAGGCAGCTGAAAAAGGGAAGACAGAGCTTGTTGGGGCCTCTTTCATATCTGAGACCCTGGCAGACTGGCCATGACACCTATGGGTCATACATCTCTCTCAGTACCGGGCAGTGTCTGTGCAGAGCACACATTGCCTCCACCAGATACCATGAGAAGCGTAGGTGTGCCTGTTAATCTGCATCGAGACTGCTGGACTGGAGCGGCCCAATTGGCAGTAAACATGGCAACCCTCTTACTTCCTCTTCCCTCAGAAGCAACACTGGCTTGGCTGAGATTTGGGGGTGTACTCGTTATTTTTATGACAACTTGATACAAACGGGGTTATCTGGGAAAAGGGAAACACAATTGAAAAAATGTTTCAGACTGACCTGTAGGCAAGTCTATGGGGACATTTTCTTGATGAGTGACCTAGGCCATCTCTGGATAGTGGTCCTGGGTTTGTGTAAGAAAGCAAACTGGCTAAGCCATCAGAGCAAGCTAGTGAGCAGCATTCTTCCATGGCCTCAGCATCAGTTCCTGCTTCCAGGTTCCTGCTTGAGTTCCTGCCCTGACTTCCCTCTGTGGTGAACTATGACATAGACATATAAACCAAGTAAGCACTTTCTTCTTCAAGGTTCCATCAGAGTGGTTGATCACAGCAATAGAAAGCAAAGTAATACATAAGGTTTCCAGAAAGGGCCATTTGGACAAGATCTGCTCTATTTTCACAGGAGGCAGCTAAGACTGAAGACTATCCAGGAATAGACCAAAGCAGGCCCATGTGTCAAAGCTGGTGCCTTTGTTAAGACATTACCTATCTCACTATGGAGAATTGCAATTGATTCAAATTCAAGTTCCGCATTCGTCTGCCCCCATCTGTATTCCCTTTAAAAAGATAGCTTGCCTTGCCTGGGCAGCACCAGATCCAAGTGGAACTGCAGCTAAACAAGAGGCAGACTTGCTCTCTGGAAATGGAATGTAGTGAGAGGAGCTGCTTAGCTGGGTGGGTAGAGATTTCCAGCCCTGGTCGTCATTGTCCATGCTGTGTGTTCAGAGGCCCTTGCTGCCCCTGAAGAGACTGAGCAGGGCAGCCAATAGTTTCCACTCATGGAATAAATGGGGGGAAGCTCTTCCCCCACTGGCACCTGTGGAGCCTGGCTCTTGCTTAGCTGAGAAACAGTGAGCTTTCAACTCTTCTTCACC
>LZPO01035007.1:50124-63914 GCA_001675575.1 Neotoma lepida | reverse complement strand
TAGCAAAACAAATCAAATATTTACTGATTTAAAAAACTACAAAGAAATGTACTTTAATGCAATTTTGCTATAGATAAAATTGTATCATTTATTAAAGATGAAAGCAAATTTGCACACTAACAGGTTGGATGATCTTGTTTATTTTTGCATAAAGAATTAGATCTTGGCTGAATATTTGATCTTATTTCAAGACAGCATCTTTAACATTGTTCAGAGTTAACTGATATTTTCATTTTGTAATTGTAAATGTGGAGAATATGGCTTCATAGAAACACAAAGTACAAAATGAAAGAGGTATATTGAGGCCTTTCTTGGTAATTTTTGGAAAGTCTGCCCTAATCTTAAGCCAAAATCTATTTATATATTTTAAATAATATTAAACCCAGAAACTGAAACTGAAATGTTTAAAATAAAACATTCTTAACTGAGACATCCAACCTCATGGGCTGAATAACTACAGGATTCTTGACTTTCTGTTTTGAAACATCCATTGGACTACCCAGACCATTATACACACACACACACACACACACACATACACTCATCCTATCCATTCTGTCCTTTACAGAACCCTAACTAATACAGGAAGGTAACATTTCAATAGGACATCTCCCAAGCAATCTGTTGGTACAGTTGATTTCTTTCATGAAAAAAATTATTTACTTTTTATTTTTTGAGATTATAATATGATGACATCATTTCCCCCCTTCGATTTCCTCCTTCCAAAACTTCCCATAATCCCCTCCTTGCTCTTTCAATTAATGGCCTCTTTTTTCATTAATTGTTGTTATATACATACATACATGTATATGTATATTACTAAATACATCAATACAACCTGTTCAGTCTGTATAGTGTTACTTGGGTGTGTGTTTTCAGGGCTAACCATTTGGTACTGGATAGCCAGTTGGTGTGCTCTCCCTGGAGAAAACTATTTCTCTTGCTCTGAGCGTTCCTTCAGTGTAGCTTCTGACATCTCCAGGAGTCTCAATGTCACAGCAACTTGTTTCTCTGGCTCTTACAATCTTCTGCCTTTTGTTCCACAGGGATCCCTTAGGTGCTGGAGTTGTTTCATAGATGCTGCAGTAGGGCTTCACAACTCTGCATTTTGATTGGCTGTGGTTTTCTGTAACGTTTCCATTTGTTGCAAAGAGAAGCTTCCTTAACTGAAAGTTCTGCCACCGTCTGATTAGTTACTTCTTAATTAAAACTATGAGCCAGGCCATGGCATCCTTATTCATGGTTTTCTGTTAATGGCCTGGAGGCTGCCTATTTTCAAAGTGATTTTCTTGCTATAGTTTGAAAAGGCCCATGTGTTGAAAGCTTGGTTTCAGGGCTCTGATGCTATTGGCACGGGTGTCACCTAGGAAACCGTACCTTAAAAGAAGGCCTGAGGTCACTGGAGAAGTGTATTCTTGAAGAGAATCATGGAACTCGGTCTGTTTCTATGCACATTGTTTCCGGGATGGTGGGGTGATCTGTTTTGATCCATCAAGTGTTCCACCCTGCTGTGACACCTCACCAAAAGCAAATGAGACTGATCAGCCAAGGTCCGGAGCTTCCAGAACTTCAGCCAAAATCAACCTGTTTCCTTTATAAATTAACACCACCAGATATTTTATTACAGTGATGGAAAGTTAGTATTGCTCCTCTCCCAGGCTCTGTAGATAATCAAACGTGTCTGGTGAGAAAAGGAGCATGGAGGTGTGCTTTGCGTGTGTGTTTGTTATACACAATAGGACAAAGGGACAGGTATTGACACCCCACCTCACCCAGGTAATAATGAGTATCACAAAAAATAATAATGACAAATGCTGGTGAGGATGCTGGAAAAACAGGGTCCTATTCATTTCTGGTGAGAATGTAAGCTCATGTAGTCTCTGTGAAAACCATGGACATAGTAGATGATCCAGCCCTACCACCTCTGGGTATTTTCCAGAGAGAATGATGGATGATGGACAGAGTGGGAGGGGAAAATGGGATGGAGAGAAAAGGGGTTTGAGGGTGAATCATGGTCAAAACACACAATATACTTGAACTTTACGAACCCAGCATTGTGTACAATGAACATGTGCCAATAAATTGAGTCAGGCAGAATAGCAGGGTGTTGAGATTTTCATGGAATTAAAAAAGGAGATAGAATAGAATTCTTGAAGAAATTGGAGGAGGAAAAATGTACAAATAAAAATAATGGAATAGAAAACTTCCTAAAGCTTAGAGTTTTCGAATGGAAACCCCACAGCCCAAAACCAACAACAAACCCAGCAAAATGATAAACTAGGAAGCTAAAGAGCTCCAAAGCACAACACCGAGACTAGAGAGTGAGTGAACCATGGCACAGTGCAAGAACCTGTGGCTCCAGAAAGAAGCAGTGTGAAGAAACTTCTCAAATTCCAAGGCAGGACTAAACATCTGGGTTGTAGAATTCACCAGAAAATATATTCTGCCATACCTGGTGAAGGCTGATTTCTGAGAATGAAGGGTAAATTCCAGATGCACCTAGAGGTGAAAGGAAACACAATTATCTACAAAGAAACCGAAAGATTGTGGGAATCACACACCACCTGGACACTCCTAGATGTAGGGCGAGGTTGGCAGTGTTGTGGCAGACACCGATGCCAACTTCAGCAAGCCAGTAATTCAATACACACTAATAAATACATTCCATTACCCACTTTGTTTTGTCTTCTAACAAGAGGGAACATTTCAAAAGTCCTTTTTAATCCTTGGTCGTTTTTCTGGATTCCTATCAGAGCTCTTTGCACCCTTTCCCATAGCATAGCCCAGCATGCAGATGTTTGCATGTGTCTACTTGTACATATCTGAGCCTACACATATTGCACATATGTGCAATGGTGTGCAGGTATGTGCATGTGTATGTATGTACATGTCTGTTTCTGCATCTATGCATGTGTGTATTATGGTGTGTGTGTGTGTGTGTGTGTGTGTGTTACACTTGGTAGTTTTCTGAGCTTTTTGGATTTGTAGTTCTATGTGTGAAGTGAATTTGGAGAAATTCCTCACCATTACTGTTTCACATGTCTTCTGTTTGCTTTCTCTTCCTGTTGTACTTCACTGTATTTATGTTAACGTTTCATACNTGTCTTATAGAATTTGGATATTGTGNTGTATTNTGTTCAGTCTCATTTGCTCCTCAGTATTTGAGGTTTCTGTTTATANAGCCTCTTGGTCAGAGACCTTNCTCAGCTATGTCCAGTCTACTAATAAGCTCATCAGTAGCATATCATACCCCCCTCCTGTCCCCTCCTCTCCTNAATATATAGTGATGGTCGTCTTTATTTTTCCTTCTGGTCCTTTCTGAGGGTTTCCACCTCTTTGCTTCCTTGTTTGTCTTTCCTTGCTTGCTCTTTGTTTTCTTCATTGAAACCTTTGCACATTAATCATAGTTGTTGTGAATTCTTTCTTAGTTCTTCCAGCATCCCTTGTTTTGCTGCTTATGTTTTCCTTTTTGTTATGTGCTTATTTTTTTTCATAGCCAGAAATGTATCAGGGTAAAGGAACTGTTGGCTAGGCATATAGGAAATTGATTTAATTGTTTGATTCCTTTTTCTGAATGGGTTGTCAGTTAAAATGAATGGGATGTGGTATGGGGAAGAGGGGCTCAGTGTAGTTCTGGGATGTGAGGCAGTGGATCTTTTGCTATTCCAGTGTGAAATTCGTTGAACTGTTCCTGTGCTATGATCTGAATTTCTCTTTATTTGTTTAATTAGTACTGTTGGTCACACTCATACAGAATTTTGTTCCCAGTTGTTTAGCTTAAAATGGACTAGCAGTTTAACATCGCCTAGTAATAGAAATGACTAACCTGGTTACTTAATGCTACTGATTGTCTGAACTAATGTGTCCAGCTATATAGTAGACTGTTACGTGTTTAGTGGAACTGTTAGGAAATACACATAGTCAGTGAAATCGAAACAAGCAATTAAAAGTGCAAATCNGTGTGTGTGTGTGTGTGTGTGTGTGTGTGTGTGTGTGTGTGTGTGCCTGCATCCATGAATGTGTGAGATGTAGAATACATGTCTAGGAGGTATACAGGTGTGTCCATGTGTGCTTGGGTTTATGTGTGAGGTGTGGATATAAATGTGTGAAAGGTAATCAGAAGACTTCTGTCCAACCAAAGCACAGTAAATCCCAACTGGATCAGCAGTCTCTGAGGCAAGATAGTCACCTCTGGTTTCTAGATCCTGTAACACTCCTGACTGAAATGCGACACCTCCAATTATACAGGGATGGACTAAGACTGTGTCTCACGTGTCAGTTTTCTCTCTTGACTCGACTTCTTTCAGGTCTTTGGTTGTCTCCACCATCATCTAAATGTTCTGATTTCCGTTTATTTTTCATCCTTTGCTCACCTGACCCTGATGTTAAAGTTCATTCACTCCACACCCACAGAACCCATTTGCTGTCTCTGGGGGCTGACCCAGTGAGTTTGAAAAGTTCCAAGATTAGGTGAGCTGTAGCCAGAACCATCTCTCCAGATCCAGCCACGGTACCACCAAGATCTCAGGGTCCCTCTTGCCAGGCCTGGTACATGCCTTTTGATTCCTAATATGGAAAGGGAGCTTGAAACCCCCCCCCCGGAGGCTGAGTAGTCAATTTACTCATAAAAGGGGCAATGTATTATGATGGAATTCACCTCTTCAATTGGATGCTGAGAAGGGAAGTTTTAAAAGTCACGTATAATTTGATTTAATAGGGTTGCACTCCTGCTCAGCAGGAAAATGGGATGCAGACAGAGTGTGATCCTCATTTAAATATCCTCATATGAGAGATGACGTGCTCCATCAATCTCCCTATGACAAGGAGGCCGGGTGGGATTATTGATGTTTAGTAGCCACAAGACTATAAACGGGGAAATTGAAAGTGATGCTTAATTGACAGGGCCTGCCTGTCTGCTACCGTGGGAAAGTGGTCCTGCTCCCACAGGATATGTGGGGAGACTTCCAGGTGCATAGCTAGCACAACACTAGCAAGAAAGATCCAGTAACGATTTACACCCGAAACACCTGCTCCACAGAGGGGAACACAATGAGCAAGATGAAGTTCCCTTCCCTGATGGCACAGATACCGGAAGCTGAGCTTTCTCAACAGTGGCTAGTGCAGGTCAGGGACACACCTGGGCTGGGGAATGCTGTCCAGATCAAGGCCCTGGGATCTGAATGCCACATGGCCCATGATTCAAGTGCCTCCAGGGTCTCTGTCCTTGGATGAGGCTCTGAACCAGGAGCCCCAGGCCCCACCTTTGAATTCTTACTGCTGAGTCCTAGGATTCTAAGGTCTTCATAGCTCCCACCCTACCCAGTGAGTTTCTAGGCAGGTAAAGGCCGTGGTTAAGTTACCTACAGAATTCATGCACAGAGATGTGTGCATGCACAGCACCCTGCTCAGACATTGGGGACAGTGTCCTTGGGCAGGCAAAGCAGGCATCTCGACAGCATCCAGTAGAATACCTTTGCCCCCACCTGTCCTAAGTCCCTTCACTGACAGAACCAGCTCTAAGAAGACTCTGAAAAACACACTGAGGACCAACAGTGAGGCCCTTCAGGGACGGACAGACAGATGGACAGGGACTTTAGAAAGCATGTGCCTGCCAGGGTCCCAGGCTGGTGGTGGCCCAGATTAGCAAAAGTTCTTGTGAAAGTCTTTTAAAAATCAAGCTTTAGGATATGACAATTAGAGGGGTCATCATCTTTTAGAAATCCACCTGTCTCATTTAGAACAGAGCAGGCAGGTAGGGACAAAGGCTGGGTGATTTGATCAGCAGGAGGCAAGATAGGAGCTGGGCATCACCTTGGCATGCAAGCTGAGGGGTTTTTCAAAGGTGTCATTTCTAGCCTGTAACTACTTGAAACCAAGGAGCCTTTTCAAGGACTTAAAGCTAAGCGCCATATGGACACATCTGGAGTACAGTGTTAACAGCACTCTGCAGGTTGAGTAGACAAGAGCCCAGCCCACAGGCTACCCAACAACAGAGCGCCACTGGAGAGGAGGTAGCTAGTGGATGAGGCTCCTCCCTGAGGAATCTTTAAAGGAACTAGAATTCCTGTGTAAAGGACAAAACATACCAAGATCTGCTGTCCCTGTGAATTTTATTAATTTTATTTAACACTACAGAGTGTTGCCATCCCAGGTGGATTAATATCCCCACTCTAAGGATCTGACTACTTCCTGGGAAATTTTCAGAGATTCCTCCTCCATAGTGTAGCTAGCCTCTGAGACACCCCCACCTATCTGAAGGACTCCTTGTGTAATTAATATGTTTATGAATCAGAATCTCGTGTGAGGTGATGACTGAGCACAGATTGGAACACACAGTCATAAGCTTTGGAATAACCTTCATGGTGCAAGCATGGTGGGATCAAGAACCCCAGGGCTCCAGTATTCAATACATCAAATCCTCTGTCCGTCCAATTGACTCTTCCTGTGGAGTGCCTTCCACATCTAAGAAATAGCCGACAGTGATGGATTCTCTGCCCAGCCCATCAGCCCCCGTTAGTGTTTCATAATGCTAACATTAATTACAGCACTTCATTAACTATTTTCCTATGCACAGAGAGAAAAGGGCACCTCCAGGCTTTGGAAAAGTAAATATAGTTTAAACAAAGCCTGGCTCATCTCCTTTCCACCACCAGGTAAAGAATCACAATTCTGTTTTAGGAAAGAGTTTCAGGAATCTATCTCCCAGAACAAAGACTCACCAAACAAACCACAGGGCTGTTGGGGACGGAGATGTAAAGATGGATGGCACACTCGTGGGTGGAGTTTCTGATTCATAACAGTTGAGCCCAGGTTTTTCAGATGTGACAGATGACTCTATATTTATCCACAGCTGTCTACTGGCAAAATTGATGGAAACTCAACACAGCCATGAAACACTACCCAAGGGCACTATGGTGCTGGCCATGTCCTTCCTCTTTACCTCCTTCCCCTTGGTCTCCTTTCCCAGCTCACACCTGTACAGTAAAGCAGGATGCTGGTCTCTGCACCTGAGTCCTGGAGGAAGCACATGGTCCTCACTTCTGGTCCAGCCTCTCCCTGTGGGTCCTGAAGATGAATGTGTCCCCTCGACCTGTGTGTTTCTCTTTTAGAACAGATGAGGTTTCCTGCCACACAGTGCAGTACCTGGTCAGGTAGCAGCCCACAACTCCTATACTGCTCAAAGACTTCTGGGAACCTCACTCACTGTCCATTTCCTCCTTGAATTTGTCACCTGCAGAGCAAAGTCCTGTTTGTGGCACAGGATTTGTTCATTTGGAAAAAGAAGTTCAAATTCAGATCATGCCACAGTGACCTGAATTAATTTTCAACACAGTATTTGGGGGGGGTTGGAGGGGGGAAGGGTGGCCAAACCTCATTCTCTCCCGTAACAAATGTCAACCAAGACAGCATCATTACTCAGAACTCCAGAAGAATTAAGCCAGTCATGTAGTTATTGTTGTCACTGGGAGGGTTTCATCGCCACTGAGGCCTTCAAAATGATTGACGCCTATATCTGGACCCTAGAATGCTTCAACAGTTTGGGACAAAACTCTGCAATTAAAATTTCCCTTTTTTCCCTTTATTCCTCATGTATAATGAGTCTAACAATAAATAGAATTGTCCTTTGACAGCTGATTTTGGAGTATTTGGGATATCTCATTCCAGCCACCGGGCAAGACAAATCTCTTCATTGCCTAAGCAATGAATCATGACATTTATCCACTCCATACTTGAGTATTTGTTTCTTACCGTGGACATACCTGCTTCATCAATGTAAGGATAGGGAGACAGGTCCAAAAGGAGCTGGGGGGAAAGAACAGCAATTTCTCCCTCTTTCATTGAAAATATAGACTTTTCTCTTACATAATATATCTTGATTATTGTTTCCCCTCCCTCTGCTCCCCCCATTTCTTCCCCATGTCCCCTCCGATCCAGATCCACCCCCTTTCTGTCTCTCATTAGAAAGCAAACAGGCTTCTAAGGGATAATAATAAAATAAAACAAAAACTAATACATCAGAATTGGACAAAACAAACAGAAGGGGAAGAGCCCAAGAAAAGAAGCAAGAAGCAGACACAGACGTAGAGACCCACTTGTTTGCACACTCAGGAATCCCATAAAAACACTAAACTGGATGCCGTAATATATGTGCAAAGGACATTCTGCAGGTTCCCTGAGCCATCAGGGGAGGAATTTGACACAGAGATCCCATTGAGAGATCAGTGTTCCAAGTTCTCTCAATATCTGCATAGTGTCTGGCTGTGGATCTCCATATTTGTTCCCATCTGCTGCAGAAGGAAGCTTCTCTGATGATGGCCAAGCAAGGCACTGATCTACGAGTATAGCAGAATATCGTTAGGAGTCATTTTATTGCTTTTGTTTGTTTGTTTAAGAACAGCAGTATTTGGTTTTACCCTAGTCCCTGGTCTATCTAGCCTCAGGTTCTTGGTACCCAAGCAGTGTTGAGTATGAGTTCCATCTCATGGTATGAGCCTTAAGTCAAATCAGACTTGGTTGGTTACTCCCACGGGTTTTGTGCCACCATTGCCCTAGCATATCTTCAAGTCAGGACACCATTGTAAACCAAAGAGTTTGTGGCTGGGTTGGTGTCTTAATCACTGTTCTATTACTGGGAAGAGACATCATGACCAAGGCAACTCTTATAAAAGATAGTATTGGGGGTCTTGTTTACAGCTACAGAGGTTTAGTACATTATCATCATGGTGGGGAGCATGGCAGCATGTAGGCAGGTGTTGGAGCAGTAGCTGAGAGCTACATCAATAGGCAGAGAGAGAAAGTCTAGCTTTGGCATGAAACCTCAAAGCCCACCCTCAGTGACACTTTCTCCAACAAGGCCACATCTATTCCAAGAAGGCTACATATTCTAATCCTTCTAATGCCTTCAAGGAGTTTCACTATCTGGTGACTAAGCATTCAAATATATGAGCCTATGGGGCCATTCTTATCCAAACCACCACATTCTACTCCCTAAGGATGTGGCTCCCACAGGCTCATAGCCAAATCATAATGCAAAATGTATTTAGTCCAACTTCAAAAGTCCCCATAGTCTTTTAGTATCAATACTGTTTAAAAGTCCAAAGTTCAATTTCTCATCTGAGACTCATAACAATCTCTTAACTGTAACCCCCTGTAAAATCAAAATTAAAAAATACAGATCACATGCTTCTAACATATATGTCNCAGATTATACACTACCATTCCAAAAGGGAGGAAAGGGAGCATCATGAGGAAATGTTGGACCAAAGCAAGACCAAAACCAGCAGGGCAAACTCGAAATTCTGCATCACCATGTTCAATGTCAAAGTGGTCTTTAGAACTTTAACTCCTTTCAGCTTTGTTGACTGCAACATGCTCTCTGTCGTAGGTTGTTTCCACACTCTGTTAGCAGCTATCCTTCACAAGTATCCTACAATTCTGACATCTCCAACATCTTGGGGTCTCCAACACAATCCAGGCTTCACCTCACAGCTTCATGCAATGGCCTTTCTGTGCTTCCATTCAGGGATACCCTTGACATGTGCCTGACCTCAGTGGTTTTTTTTAGCCACAAAGGAAATTCCACAACCCTTTTCTTGTATTCTTGATTCTAAAGCCAGATCCATCAGTCCCAAACTGCCGGATTTTGCTGCTTGATGGGGCTGGTCCCTTTGCTCAGTTACATTTGCATCACATTCTATTGTTGACGGTTTCCATCAATATTTTTCACTGCTTAAGCTTTTCTTTAATTCTTTTTACAAATTGGAAGCTTAGCTGAGAGAGGTCTTGCCCTGAGGAATCTCTTTATTCCAAAAGCATCAGGCTTTTCTTTAAACTTTTTATCTCCTTGAGCAATGGATTTAGCTCCATTATACATCCTGGTGCTCCTTTTCTCCTNAAACGGTATATTTTGTATTTCTCTTTGTCCAGCTTACTCCTTTTCATTATAGATTGGCAAGAGTGATTACTAATAACCACAAAACACAGTCAATACTAGGCTGTCTTGAAATCTCTTTTGCCAACGCCATTAATCTAATACTCTTCAATTTAGCCTCAGGTAGATTTTTAGAACAAGGGCAAAAGGCAGCCATATTCTTTGTTCAAATATCACAAGAATGGTCTCTAGGCTACTTACTAATATTCTTTCCCTCTAAAACTTCTTGAGCTGGGACACCACAATCTCAAATCTTCAAATCTCCCCAACACTATCTTTCATGCTCCTACTAGGATGGCCATTAAGCCCCCACTTAAAGCCCTCAGCTTCTTCTTTTAGTCCGAAGTCCCAAAGCCTTCCATATTCCTTCAAAAAACAGCACAGCCAGGCTTTTCACAGCAATACCTCACTCCTGGTACCAATGTCTGACCTAGCCTGGGTTACTATTGCTGTTATTAAATACAATGACCAAAATGAAGTTGTGAAGGAAAGGGTTTATTTGGATTACACTTCCACATCATAATTCACCACTAAAGGAAGCTAGGACAGGAACTCAATCAGGGCTTGAATCCAGAGGCAGGCGTTGATGGCAAGGCCGTGGAGGGGTGTTGCTTACTGGCTTGTTCAACATGACTTGCTCAACATGATTTTTTTATAGAACCTAGGACCACCAGCCTAGGAATAGCACCACCCAGAATGTCTTGGGTCCTCCCCATCAATCACTAAGAAAATGCCCTACAGCTAGATTTGTAGAGGCATTTTCTCAATTGAGGTTTCCTTCTTTCAGATAAGTCTAGCTTGTGTCAAGTTGACATAAAACTATCCAGCAGAGTTGGTGTTTACGTTTCTCCTCTTGAAGCATGCANACAGCCTTTCTGTACGAAAGATATTAGCACATACAGGTGAAGGCTCCATATAGGCATCAACTTGACTTCTCCATGTTCAATGAGTTGTGTTGGTGTTGTCTTCAGCAATGGGGCCTTGTAATCAGGTTGTAGAGAGCAACCTATCATCTTGGCAACTGCCTGGATTGTTGGGGGTTCTCATGGAAACTGCTTGCCCAACAACTCAATTAGATGTAACCTAATCCCAGTACTGGAAACTTCATTTGGTGACAAGAATGTCCAGTTGGGGCTCTGACTCCACCATTGTTTGGTGATTTCATTTAGTTCACCTTTATACATGTTTATACTTTAGGGAGCTTCTTCTGCTTTAGGTTCCCATACTACCCNGCAAATGGCCCTTAATTTTAGCTGTCTCCCCTGGTATTCCACTTTTGTCATCTTGATCCTTGATCTTCCCATTACNTCCTCCTCATCCACCCATATCTACTCTATTTGAGTTTTCTCTTTTGAGAATTCTCTGTTTAGATATGTACCTCATTTTAATTGGGTTATTTGTTTTCATATTATCTAGTTTCTTGAGTGCTTTATATATTTTGGATATTGGGCCTCTATCAGATGTGGAGTTGGTAAAAATATTTTCCAGTTCTGTAGGCTGCCACTTTGTCTGAATGATAGTGTCCTTTGCCATTCAGAAGCTTCTCAGTTTTATGAGGTACAATTTATTAATTGTTGATCTTAGTGCCAGNGCTATGGGTGTNCTGTTCAGAAAGCTGTCTCCTGTGCCAATGCATTTAAGGCTATTCCCCCACTTTCTCTTCTATCAAGTTCAGTGTACCTGGTTTTATATTGAGGTCTTTGATACACTTAGAGCTGAGTTTTGTGCAGGGTGATAAGTATGGATATATTTGCATTCTACTACATGCAACCATCCAGTCTTACCAGCACCATTTGTTGAAGATGCTGTCTTTTTTTTCAATGTGTTTTTACTTGTTTCTTTATTTAAAAATCAGGTGCCTATAGGTGTGTGGATTTACATCTCAGTCTCCAATTCTATTCCATTGATCAATGTGTAATTTTTTGTGCCCATACCATGCTGCTTTTATTACTATAGCTCTGTAGTACAATTTGAGATCAGGGATAGTGATACCTCTAGCAGTTCTTTTATTATTCAGGATTACTGTAGCTATCTTGGGTTTTTCTGTGTCTCCATATGAAGCTGAAAATTGTCCTTTAAAGATCTGTGAAGAACTGTGTTGGCATGTGTTGNCAGCAGTAGCTTCTAGAGTTCTACTTGTTAGTTATGTCTGGGCCCTGTGCTCAGCNAGATGGGGGAAATGGAAGCCTATCCTCCAGCTAAGAAGCCAGGGCAGATATGTCATTGGATAAGTCATGGCAGATATGGCATTGAACAAGTCATTTATGTCTACACCTCTGGAATATCACTAATACTAGAGAGGGATGTCTTCTGTGAAGTTGGGGTGGGGAGCAGGTGCACCTGGACACAAGGTGCATGGTTCACAGGAGAAGGGACTAAGACAGGGTGATCCTCTAAGCAAGCAAACAAATAAAAATGCCTAGTGGTACAGCCTACTTATTTTTTTAGATCATACTGNAAAAATCCTTAGTTTACTGGGAAGAAATAATATTATAGCATAGTCCTAAGAATATGGAAACTAAGTCAGAATACTTGTGTCCTAACCCATGCCATTCTAATCTGCAGTGTAGGGATGTCACTTCTGTGGTACATTTCACCTCATCACTTCTGTACAAGGACTAGTGTCTGGGGAAGAGAAAGGAGAATTTGTAAAATGAAAACACTCCTTGATTAACAACTGTCCTCATGTTGAGTTTAAAGGTAGTATAAGAAANATCAGGTCCCAGGAATATAGTATTTTATTACTGTACAAAATGTACTTGGTATATGGACCAGTTCAAACCTAGCGATGCAGCTGACCAAGACAGAAANTCAAATGGAACAAAGTAATAGTTCTTGACATGGGGATGCAAACCCCAAAAGCACTGGGTCACTGGCTCAGTACTCACAGCTCCACACCAATTTTATCTCAAGGTGAGGGGGAGCACTGTTACACTGATTCTAAGATGCAAGTTGACTTACTTGACAAATTATATGTACCAAGCATTTGCTAACTGACTCTCCCTGACTGAGCCTGAGCTCCTAATCCTTATCTGACAGACATTGTCATAACAAGAGCCAAATCTTATCTTATATACAGTTCACACTGACCAGGAAGGTAATTAGAGCACAATACAAAACTGATGTTGAGATGATGTTGAGAGTGGTACTGGGTACTAGTGACGGTTAAGAAATGGTAACTTTTATGTTGCCAGTGTTGGTGATGGGTGAAATATTAGTTTGATAATGATGCTCATGGTAATGGGGATGGTCATGATAGCAAGAGATGATCATGGNGATATGACAGTAATGAAGATGATCATGATGATGACCATGGCGATGGTGCTGACACTGTTGATGATGGCAGTGATGGTGATGATGATGATGATGATAATGGTGATAGTAGTGTTGGTGGTGAGGATGATGGTGATAACACTGTTGATGGTGATGATGATGATTGTAGTGATGGTGCTGATGGTATTGTTGGTGCTGATGATGGAGGTTAAAATGATGGTGATAATGATGGTGGTGCTGATGGAAGTGATCATGATGATAGTGAGGATGGTGATAATGATTATGGTGATAACTAACATTTTGACACTTTCATACGACATTTACCAGACACAGTCTTAAAGTGTTGTGCCTGTTACTTTCCTTAATAGTTCCAAGTCCTTGTGAGGCAGTAACAATTGTTATTCTTATTTTATGCAAAGAATTATTATTATTATTATTACTATTATTTTATGCAAAGAATTCTAGGATTTATATTGCTTTTATCCAGCAAGCTCCAAAGTATTGAACAGGTAACAGGTAACATTAACAGGCAAAGGTTAAGCACTAACTGCCATGCCACTCAGAGCCCTCAGTTACCAGCACACAG
>LZPO01035007.1:28540-45542 GCA_001675575.1 Neotoma lepida | reverse complement strand
TTCAGAAGTATTTTTATGTTTCCCATGCCCACTGTCCATGAATAGTATCCTCAGAAACCAGTCCTCCTGCACAGGCTGAGGCTGGCAGGTGTCACACCCACACCCACCACATCTTAGTTCCCACCACCAGCTTGAAGCAGGTTGGCTCCAGCTTCCTGAGCTATATCTTCATTGCAGGAGGAAAGGCTGTTCTTCCTCAGATGCTGCTGTAAGGTCCAAGCCTGCTCTGCTCTCAGCTCCCTGCACACACAGCAGCTACTGCATCCACTTCAGCTGTCACGTTCTGCATTTGGTCAGGGTGCACTAGGGTTTTCATGAGAAACAGTAGCAGCTTCCATACTGAGTTCTCAGGATGAAAATGGCAAGATCCAGACCCTATAACAGCACTTGAAAACCACGAAGATGGATCCCAATGAGATTCCCCTAGAGCCCCTTGCTACCTAACAATGTCCAGGAAGTAAACTCACTAAGACAGGCTGGCTTTGCTATCACACAGAAACGGTCCCTTACTACATCCTTCAATATGACCATAATCACAGGGCTGTATGCCCCTGCAGGGGTGTGTCTTCCCTTCAGCCTTTCTCAGAAACACCGNTATGGACACAAGGCTCATGGAGAGAATGATTTGATCCATGTGAAAACATTAATAGAAAGCCAGCAGCATCCACACCTCCAGCCTCTGACCGACCTGTACTGCTTATTTCATCTTTGACACATTCACTTAGCTATGACGTAGGCACGGTCATCACCTCTGCTGCAATTAAGAACCAGATCATAAAGAAGTAGATGACAGTTCCAAAGCCTCTCATAGTGAGAGGCCCACACTGTACCACAATGCCCCCATATACCTCTAGGCTCTCAATGGCTATCTTACCAACTTACAGTACTTACAGTACCACCCAATACTGTATCGTTCTCTCTGCTTTTGTACTTGATTCTCAAGCTCCCATATTGAGTAATGTGGGATGTTTGTGCTATCTACAAAATTCATACCAAGACCAGGCTTAAAACAAAAGACTTACTNTTCTGGTGCTCTAGAGCCCAGGTGACAGGGCTGTCTTCCTCCAGAACTCCAGGGAGCATCCTTCCTACTCTTCCAGGCCTGACAGTTCCAGATGATCACTGGCCAGGAGGCCCCTTACTCNGTCTCTGTTCCATTTTACATGGTTTTGCATGTGTGTCCTCTTCAGCTTCTCAGAGACCCTTGTCTGGATACGGGCCCTGAGAGAGAGCAGGAAGTGAGCTTTATTCTCNATCTTAGCCTGCTCATAAAGCCCCTTTACCCTGAGTTCACACCCACTAACTCCTGAGGGAGGGCATGAGCTTACCCTTCAGAGGATGATATTTGACCCTCAACAAACCCTAGGTCACCATCACTCCTGGCAGAGAAAGCCACAGCACACATTTCAAGAAGTAATTCTTAAGATCTTCTCAGTCACTGGGCGGTGGTGGCGCACTCCTTTAATCCCAGCACTTGGGAGGCAGAGGCAGGCAGATTTCTGTGAGTTCAAGGCCAGCCTGGGCTACCAGCCTGGGCTACTGAGTGAGTTCCAGGAAAGGCACAGAGCTACACAGAGAAACTCTGTCTCCAAAAAAAAAAAAGATCTTCTCTGTCCCCAAGTTCTGTAAGCTGTAGCCAGCAAGGGTGCAAGAAGGACTTCAACCTGGTCCAATGAACCACCTAGGCTCTTTGTCTTCCACTGCACAGCTGGCCTTAAGCTACTGACTCTCCAGCTCCAAGAACCTTCAGAAGGTGTGGTTGTTTGAATGAGAATGTCCTCCATAGGCTCAGATAGTTGAACATTTGGTTCTCAGTTGGTAGTGGTATTTGGGGAGGTGGTGGACCCTTGCTGAAGGAAGTACATCGCCTGGCGTGGGCTTTGAGTGCTATAATCTCACCATACTTCCACTTTACCCTCTCTGCTTCATGCTTGCCTTTGAAGATAAGTTCTCCACTTCTTGCTCTGGCCCTGATACGTGCCTACTGTTTGCTGCCTTGCTTNCCCACCATAATGGAATCATAGCCCCAAAATAAATTCTTTCTTCTAAAAGCTACTTTGGGCCATAGTGTTTTATCCTAGCAATAGAAAAGTAATTAAAACAGAAGGTAAGGTCCTCTCTCTGAGGACAAGCCCTCACAAATTAAGATGAAATAACAGGGTATTTCTATGGCAAAGAGCACTCACTGTGTGCACAAGTGCATAGAGATATTATGGGTGAGTCAGGCTCCAGAAATGGGCACCACAGTCCCACAGCAGGCAGATGGCCACCTCTGTCTATCTGGAGCAGGTAGACCAGGTGGAGCAAAGGTCATGTTAGTCAAGGATCAAGAACATAGAGAGTTCAGATTGATGGCTGTTTGGGAGCAACTCTATGGCCAGCTATGGCATTCACCCAAGGCAACTCCCAAAGCAGCAGCAATTTCCAGTAAAAGCACAGCTAAGTGTATTATTGGCCAACTGTGTCCAGTTCTTGTCTTTCCAGAGAGCAACTTGGTGGTCGGCATGTCTCCAAGCCTCTTCCAGAAGGTAATGTGATGGCCAGTGCTTCCAAGTAGATGTTGTAAAATACCTGCTTTCTCATTTTGCCTTGGTTTCCAGGATGCTCAGGTGCAATGTTGCCACCTTAGTCAGGACCTCTGGTACAGTGCTACAAATCCAGCTACTCAAGAGGCTGAGTTGGGAAGATTGCAAGTTTAAGGTCAGCCTGGTCAATTTAGCATGACCACATCTCAAACATATAAAGTGTTAAGGAACAGAAAGAATGGGAAATGGAAGCATCTACTAAAGAACACACTCTATTCACATTCAGAATCTGGCACCTGACATAAATCTCTAGATAAACCAGATGCACACTTCGCAAATCACAAAGATTACAGTTATGGGAATGCTAAGCACTGGCTTACAATGCATCAGACCACCCCAGCAAGGGCCAAATGGCCCTCTATACTAGTAACTTTTCTATTGCTGTGATAAAACACTATGACTAATGATTCGAAGACTCAAACACAAAAGTTCAATATTTTCTACCTTGATGCATGATGATACTTTCATTATCACCTTATCATACTTCTATCAGGAAAAAACTAAAACGATAATAAACAAAAGAACTGCAAGAGTTTACTTGGCTCTCTGGAGGAAATGCTGTTTGCCAACAGGCCTTGGATCTCTTGCAACTCCAGGGATGCCCTGGCCTTGGCTGAAAATGGTGTCTCCCAAAGCCACAGCCAATTTGAGCAGTAAAGATGGTACATAAATGAGTCATCTGCTGTATCTTCTGCCCAGAGGTGGTTCAGGGATGAAGACAGAGACGTTTGAGGAGCTGATGTTCTTGTTGCAATGCTTTCCTTTGCACAGCTCCACATGAGCAAGGGTCAGGACCAGTCACAGAATCGCCTTTTATCTTTTCTTTCCTGCTCCTATTGCCACAATTCTCAGAATCCATAGAAGTTTCTCTCTAGAGTATTCTACAANTCCGTTTTACTGAGCAACTCCTAGGCTTGGCCTAGGAGATGTGTGTTGTAGGAGTGTGTTTTCCTGCACAGTCTAAAATTTCTCCTCCCTATATAGCATCACCCCATAAATAACCCAGAAATTCACATCTGTGCTAGTCCATGAACACCCGCCCACCCCTACCCCCTGGCACTGAAGGCTTCTTCTACAAACACAGGCAGAGGACCGCGTGAAACCTGTCTGCAGTGCCTGGGCCAGTCCAGACAACCGCAGAGCAGATGGATGGCACTCCTGACAGCCCTTCCCTGGCAGGGTCCTGATCCTTGGGCTCCAGAGAAAGCCTGCACGATGGCTAGCAGGCTTCCTGGAAATGAAAACATCATTTCTCCTTCCGCCCATCTCAGAGAAGCTTGAGACTGCCTCTGATAATTAATCCTCTGGGAGAAATCGATACTACAACTGCTTGAAGAAGAAACAACCCATGGCAAAATAAACTTTGCAAAGACGCTTCAGCGGCTTCTGCAGGAGCATGTCGTCGTCTGTTTCAGATATAGAAGCCACACACACGCTGCCTTCTTTCTGAAAGCAGCCCCACCCCCAAAGGCAGCTACCCCAAACCACTTTATTCAGCGAAACCCTGGTTATAAATGAGGTCTTTGTTCTCCAGGCCTTGACGAGCTGTTTTCTTTTTCCTGTGGGTACACAAAAAGAGTCTACCTCTGACAGTCAGAAAGGGCCTGGAGGAGCTCTTTCTGTGATGGGTTTATAAATGCTGAGGGAAATTCAGATTTATTCTATGGTCCTTTATAAACCCAGAATGTTGTTTTGTCCAATTTTTGTCTTGTGTTTTACATTTAGCTGTTATTACTATTCACTTGACTTCTTTAGAAAGCCGAGTTGAGGCACTAGCATACACTGGCCACACACCACACATTAGCCTGTGATCCACTGAGAAATGTCACAGCTTCACAAGAGGCTTTAAGGAGACTTGTTGAAAATTGAACCAATCAGAGCAAAGCCCAGATGGCTGATCATCAAGCTTTGGGGAAGAAAGTACCATGAAAACAAAGTTCTCTTCCTGGGCAACCTTTGGGATCCTCCATGGCCAGCTCTGCCTGGGTTCATGGGTTCTCTAAGGAGACAGAATGCATTGAACATTACCCTGTGTTTGGCATCTGACCGTGTTTTCAGAATACAATCTGGAGGTATACCAACTTGATGTCNGGATATTGAGGAAGGAACATGATCATGGAAAAATACTATATATCTTTATTTCCTATAATTAAACCTTCTGTTTCTATAAGAGCTGTAAACTTCATATGCAAAGTAAAAATTACTGCAGTTCAGTATATACTCCTCCAAAATGTGAGCTGAGGTGTTTCAGACAACCAAATTTGGTGTTTTTGTTATTGTTGGCTGTTTGTTGGTTTGGTTTAGTTTTTTTTTTTTGGTGTTATAATGTGCAGTACTCAAGACATATATGTTGTATGTTTCAGAACCAAGGCTGCAGTGGAGTCCTGTGATGCACCATGGCTGGGGTCACCTTGGAATCCTTACACATTTGACTGCTAATTAAGTTTTGGTCATTGCATGTTAAGAAATTGTTTTACTGTTGCCAAATTTTCATGGCCCTTGCAGTTATATGTGTTCCCTGCTGGAGTCACGACCCACAGTCTAAGAAGGTGTCTGAATGCTGAGCCTCCTCCTCAGTAGAAAGAAGCTGAAATCAAAGCACTGGCATAGCTGGCTTGGAAAACAGTATGCAAAGCAGGTAAAGATTTGGATTCTTCAAAAACAGGAGCCTCTACAGCAATGAACACAGTGTGCACACTGACACACTGCATGCTTCTCTTTTCCCTCTCCATCCTGCCGTGGAGAAAGGTGAGCTTCACCAGCACATGTATCTATTACATGAAAGTGGAAGTGAACCTGCTTCGGAGTTGTCGAGGGAAGGAAACACGAAGTACATAGCAGGAAAATGCCCTTGAAAACCCGTTACTAAGAACAATGAATACGTGACAATGTAAAAAGAAAAAAAGGAGACACAAAAACCACAGGTTTATCTGGGCAGAGTGGGGGAAAAAACACTGGCTTGCAGGGGCAATCTTGTTCAAGTCTGATTCTGTCCTGCCTGGGTTCCCTCTTCTCCACTGTGTCCCTGCCCCAGGCATATAAAACTTTGAGGAAATTCCATGTTCTCATTCATGTCTCCTGCAAAAAGGATGTCACAGACTCACTTTCACATCCTTCAAAAGTCAAGGGCTGTGCTGACTCTAAACAGGCAACAATATTATGCAAGGCATCCCCCTCTTGTTCTTACAGGCCCTCTAATTGACATCCAGAAAGTCCATCTAAGAGGTCTCCTGCCCCCACCCCCACCCCCTACCTCCTCAGAAGCACTGTGCCTTCTCCCTGGAGCTCAGGATAGATTGAAATGGTTTTGGAATCTCCCTCTGGGGAGATGCAAGAGCTCTTTTCTTGGCAGAAGTTGGTTTTCCGATATTGATTGCTCCCCACTCACCTGCAGCCGCAGTGCCGCAGTGCCGCAGTGCCTGCATTTATTTATAGTGCCGCAGCAACACCAGCTCCAATTATAATCATTAACTTGACAAAACTGTAACCATCGGGCAAAGCAAATCTCCAGAGACACCACTGTAGCTGTAGTCCCCTGAGACAGCTGGGGAGAGGGTCTGGAAGAAGCTAGGCCAGGCACAGAAAGGCTTGTTGTGTCCAGTCCTGCTAGTGGGTCCCTGCACTTGCCACTCAGGAAGCAAGAGGGATCCCTACACACAAGAGTCCTCAGAGTAGCCCAGGAGTTTGTAACACAAAAGCAAGGCCTGGCACATTGTCCAGACTAGTGTGGCCACTGATGGGAACTCTAGGAGTGGTCCATAGCACCATGTGCCTGCTATGAACATGCCTCCCAAGTGGCCCTGGTTTTGCAATAACAGCACTGCCTCCCCACACACGCCCTTCCTCTCTGCTTGCTCTGGACACTGCCCACGAGCCCTGGTCAGGAAACCAGCATTAAAAGTAGGTGGATTCTGGAGCTGATGGATGGGGGCTCCTCGGATTTGCCTCAATTATCCACAAGCAAAGGCTGTTATTCTTCAGCTACAAGTGGTAGTCATGTCTGAGTGGCCCTGTTTGTGAGGCTTTGCCCTGGCTTGTCCACTTAAAAGATCATTAATCACCGCCCCAGTTTATAAATCACAGAGGCCGGCTCACCGTGCGCAATGATGAGGTTGAAGCGCCCAAGAGTACTTAGCGAATTCCCAGACCCAGCCAGAGCTCTTTCTCTCCACCTCCAGCAGCCTGGCCATCCATCATCCTGCACCCACTGAGGCAGAAGCATGGTGACAGAAGAATGCCTGGGAGCCAAACAATATGATCGGTTAAGACTAGGGCCAGGGAGCTCTTTAAAATTTCCAACCAGTTCCTTAGCCTTTTGTGTTAGCAAAACCTATTCATTTCGGGATTTGGCAGTTCAAATTATTTCAGACAAGACCTCAAGACAAATGGCTATATGATAGAGTCACACAGGCACAGTGGCAGCTAGGGGGAAAAATGGAGGCTGCTCCTGGTGAGTGATGGGTCAGGAGGCTTGGCATCCACTTGTTTGCCTCCTCTGGGCAGCACAGACCACCGAGGATGGCTAGTGCCTTCCAGAGCTGGAGAACCCTCCTGGACTCTTCAACACATTTGCCCAGAACACATGTGTGGGGGTTTAGAGGGCCTGGGGGCACAGACTGTTACAGCAGTTAGCTGTAGCAAGCAACAGCAAAGAAGCCAGCAGGGGTTATTTTCCTTCCTGCTTCACATTCCCACTAAACTAGTTTTACATATTTTCAACATTTTTCCCCTACAAGGAGAAAACATAAATTGTCCATTGTCCAGAAGAAAGTGTGAGAGAGGCCCTTAAGTGGAGCTGACAGCTCCCATTTCCCGCGCTCTGGCTGAGAGTGATTTGAACGGCCGGGAAATTGTGTTTGAAGCAATGTAATGACGTGTAATAATTTCCTGTCGGCTTGTCAATGAGAAGCCTAAAGAATGGCATGGTAACATATATGGGCTACCACCGGAGGGAGGTGGGCGTGAGGGAGGACAGGATGGGAAGGGTTGGGTAGGGTCTTTGGGTGTAGAAATCGATGGAAGCGCAATTGTAAGGAGCAGGTGGGAGGGCCTGAGAAAAGCTGGCTGGGGAGCAGCCCTCCAGGGTCCTAATCCAGCTGGCTTTCCCATCAATNCTACGTTACTGTCTCAAGCCACCACCCCTAGGCAGGGACCACTTGGCAAGCCTGGTAGCTAGACTGAGGAGGCTCAGAGGCTGGGCAGAAGCTAACCCCACAAAAGGTCTCCCCATTCAGAATATGTCCCTGTGACCCACAAGCATGCTTTTACTGTTACCTGGACCCAACGAGAGAAAAACCCACAGCACATCTGGAAAGAAAAACACAAATCTAAACCAGCCTAGCTCTTTATGTGTCCCTATTTCAAGGGAAGTTTCTCTGCATAGCCCAGATAAAGGGCACATTCTCTCAGCCTGTGTCCCCACCTGTACTCTCCTTCAACTCAAAAACANACAACACTTGGGTCTTCCCATGTGCTCATCTTACTCATCTTCTTGAGAGAAAGCTTGTAGAACAGTTTGTCACCTGTCTCTGCCCTGGGAACCTTGAGTCAGCTCTCCAGCCAGACCAGTGACCAAATCACTCACACACAGGGCACCAATCTCTCAGAAGGAAGCCTGGGGGACAGGCCAATTGATCCTGTCACTCAGCATGATGTCCTCAACTAGAGCCAGTGACTTCTCTGAGCCCCCAGTAATCTGTCCTCAGTCCAGAACTNNGCAGCCCCAAAAGCAGACCCTGGCAAACCCAGAGTGGAGCTGCTCCTGGCCACCATTGTCTAAAGAGCCCTGAGGCAACCTGTCTCACAGAATAAGGGTGACAGCGTGCCATGCTCAGACCTGCTCCTTGGCCAACAATGAAGGGCTCNGGGCTTCCTGTTTTAAACATACACATAACGGCCTTTAAATGAGTGCCCAGTCATTAAATAATTAAACAATCTTCCCCTTGCTCTGAAGCCAGGCCTCATCCAGCCCCTTTCTGACTTTCCATCTAACTGTGGTTGCACACAAGTAACCCCAATGCCCTACAAGATCTCCCCAGTCCTGCCCCTCCCCTACCCCCATCACCAGCAGATTCCCTGTCCTATGTGCTATCTTCTCCCTCTAGCCTGCTTCAGGACAGAGTGTGGGGCAGTTGAACAGAGAAGTTAGTTAATAAGGACTTTCGAATATTGCTACCGCTTGTCATAGCAAGTCCCTGGAACCTCTTTTCACTCCTGCAAGAAGTTTCTAATTGTGAGATTGCACACCTTCATGCCTGTGAGAGTGGATGTCTGAGCGATCAGCCACCATAAAGTTTAAACAACTGTTTCCTGGTCTGCTGGTTCCTGGGTCTCCTGAGACCTAGGGGGTCACTTAGAGTCCAGGCATTCTAAGGTATNGGNGGAATGCACGCCCTTACACCGCATGACTACAGACTGCTGGCATTGGTTTTGCTGGCATTGGTCAGGGTTGCCCTCCTGTCCTGGAAGTGTTTGTGGTTCCTCAGGATATGGTGTCCCCACACAAACACTTCACTGGCTTCTCAAGGAGACTTTAGGTCACCACTAAACTTAAGCATGCTTCCTGTACCATGATGCATTGACTGGAAGAAAGGTAACAGTAGGGAAAGGGAGTGACCTCAGGGGTNAGGNATTACTGGGTTTGCCAGGGGTCTATCTGCCTAGCTGAAGAATAAGCTTTCCCACAGAACACCTGTCATACCTGAGTCTAGATGGATCCCGAGAGATTGGGTAGGGGGGCTCTAAATGCTGCTTCCCTGGCAGCCAGAAGAAGACTGGACAGACTTGTCACCATGACAACCATCTCCGAACTGAACCCCTATTTCAGGACCTAATCACAAGAGATATCTAGGAAAGCTGTTGGGTGATTCCCTTCTGCAGCTGTGCTGTTTGGGTCTNAGAACTCCATGAGAAGCAGGTGTGGAGACAGTCCTTAAATGCTGGCTGTGTGAAGAATCTAAGAATCATGAGAGGATCATGCCATAGGTGGTAGCGTGGGAGGGTACAGGACCATGAACAGGAACAAGTGAGGGGCAGCACCATGGATGAGAAAGAGATCATAGGAGGGTACAGAGCCAAGGACAGGAGCCTGGAAGGGGTAATAATGTAGATAGGATCCTGGGATGGACAGTGCCACTATTGGAGAGGGGAGATAGTCACAGGTGAATCCCAAGCCTCTGCCCCATGGGGCAGGTTAGTGCATGCATGTGTACTCAAGTGTAAGTGCATATGTATGTGTGTGTGTGTGTGTGTGCATGTGTACATGTGTGCACATGCCCAAGTGTGAGTATGCTACATATACCACATGTGAGGAAGTATGGTAGATGTATGTGAACATAGATGTGAGTGGGAGTGTTCACATACATGAGTGAGTAAATATGCATGTGTGTGTATGAGTACATGTTGTATGCATGACTGTAAGTGTGTGGGTAAGTGCGTTCATGCAAAGTGTGAATGCATTAGTTGTGTGCTGTAGGTGGGTGTGCATGTATGAGCATGTGTGAATGCATTCATAGGTCTGTGTGTGTATAAATGCAGATGTGAGTATGTCCACAGGGAGTGAGTGTTGTGGGATATTTGTACACTGTGTGAAGATATATTGCTGTGATTGGTTTAATAAAAAGCTGAACAGCTAATAGCTAGGCAGGAGGTATAGGTGGCCATTTCCAGGGGGAGAAAGGAAGAGGAGGAGGAATCTAGGTGTGGGAGATACCAGGAGACATGGAGAGGAAACAGGAGGTGCAAGATGGAAGAAGGTAACACCACGTGATAGGATGTAGANTAATATAAATGGGTTAATTTAGGTTATAAGAGCTAGTTAGGAACAAGCCTAAGCTATAGCCTGGGCTTTCATAAGTAATAAGAAGTCTCTGTGTCATTATTTGGGAGCTTGCTGGTGGGACAGGAAAAACTCATTACAAGTGAGTACACCTGTGTGGGAGTATGAACCCTGTGTATNTGTAAGCACACTTATGCAAAATGAGAAAAGGCTTTTTCCTCTGCAGGTTTCACCNGGGACAGTGTCCTCTAAATTTGCCAAATACACCCAGTGCAACTAGAGTGAGAGACTAGGCAGAGCCAGGAGCAGAGCTGGATCCCAAGACTATGCATGTGATGGAGAGCATGTCAGATTGTTTTTATTTGAAGCCTGTGTGCCCCATTTGGAGCCAACATTTGCCTCTCTCCCTCTCAATGGGCCAGGAGAAGGAGAATATGGTCAGTTTTCTATCTGATCCTCCCTGGCCAGGAACCTCAATAGCTCACTGTGAGCTTCCCAGATCTTCCTACAGCAAAAGCAGGTGACCCCAGTCACAGGTGCAATGTGGCTGTGCTGTGAGCAAAGAGCCCAAGTTCTTATGGCCCAAGAACTCTCTGTACCCTCAGAAAACACCCCAAGGACCCAAGTCCATGGAGACTGAGATCTCCAGCTAAAGTTAGACCAAGGCCTCCTGCCTCAGACTCGGTTGAAGTTCACACACATACTTATGCAAAATATGCACAAATGCACACACTCAGGACATATACACACTCANACACATACCTTTACAGGAATGTATAGTCTCGTACACACACCCCTNTTTGCATACACACACACACACAAATTCACATGTTCAAGTACACAAGAGCAGTGTCCATCCCATATCCACTACCTTTGAGGAATTTATTGAAATAAATTATCTCTTGTTTTTATTTTCACTGGCACTTGATGTCTTTATGGTATTATATTATCATTGGATAAACTTTTGTGAAAAATTACAGACCAAGGAGAAGCAATTATGTACAAAGTATGAATTACGAAATTATTAAGTAAATTTCATAGACGTTAATTACAGGGACAGAGTGGTAGGCTCACCTTCCTTTTGTTCATTGGAGGTAGACAGCTGTGTNCATGCTCTTTTAATTTTTATGAGAAATAGCAGGCATTTCACCCAGCCCCTTAGTTTATTACCACATCAGGAAAGGTCTCTGCTAGTGAAGATTCAGGATTAGAGGAACTAGTAGAGTGTTCTGTCCTATTGAACCAGCTCGGGGAGAGGGTACTATTAATTTTCTCTCCCAGCAAATCAAGGACAAACTGCTCAGCATTGTTCCTGGCCTATCTCTTGATCTTGGGGAACCACCTACNCTTGGCTGATGTCAGAACAAAGTATGTGTTCTGTAGTGTTGTGTACTTAACAAATGGTCTGGGTTTTAAACTCTTATAGCCTTCTGTGGGCTCCTTAGCTCATAGAGGGAATATGGTAATTTAAAAAAAGCCTCAACACAACACACACATNTAAACAGTCAACCCAAAAAACACACACATGAAGAGTCAACCTAACAGAAACACACATATATGATCAATCCAACAGGCATACATAAAAGTGAACAAACCAACTGACACATACATAACTGGTCCATCTAAACAGAACGAATGGTCAGCCAAACAAATAGAGGCATGGCAAGTCAAGCCAACACACACATGCATGAGAGATCAATACAACTCCACACACTAATATACGTGAGTGTTCAATCCAAAATAAATGTGCATGGACAGTCAAGCCAACAGACACACATGTGAATGATCAACCCAACAGAAACATACATGAATAGTCATACCCAATTTTTTACTCAATATAGATCCAATAGGCACACATATGAACAGTCACCCCAACACACACACACACACACACACACGAGACAACAGGTCCATATATGAACAGTCCAATGCAACAGGAACACACATGAAGTCAACCCAAAAGACACACACATGAACAGTCAAGTCAACAGACATATGCAACCATGACAGGCACATGCACAAACAGTAGTTGATGCCACCCATAGAAAAGTATTTAGAACTTTGGTAAAACCAGTCATCAATGTTGTCACCAAAAAGCCAGCCACAGAACAAGAGACTGGAAGGAGTCAAGGATGTCTAGTACACGGACCAGGCTTATAATCACCACAGGCTGGGAGCCATCCACTGTGAGTAGACCCTTGGAATCTGCAGGGATACTCTCAGAGGATGACAGGTCAACAGGTTATAATAACCAGCAAACAGATGAGCAGCACATAGCCTGAGCAAGCNGGAAGAGAGCAGCCAGCAGACAGNCAGGAAAGTCCCTCTGAGCATGAGTCAGAGGTCAGTCTGGGGCAAAAACATTCCAGACAGGTGGGATAGAGCTGCAAGGTGTGCACCAGAAGGGTAGACAAGGCCAGAGCTGGAGGAGGAACAGAAAGGAAGGGTTTGCAGATCAAGGTCAGGCTGGGTATTCTCTCTGTTGCAACGGAGGGGTCAATGGCGGGGTAATGAGGTTTATGTATTAAGTTAATACCCACCCGGCTGTTGCTCGGGAAATAGAAGAANGAACATTCCCCAGGGCCCATCTGGAACCCATATGGCTGCACCTTGCCAAGAGATCACCAATAGGTTTTCAGTGAAGCTGGTGGGAATTGCCAATGGGGTGTGTGTGACAATATGATCTCTTAAAGGACAACTGAAACCACAGCTACTAAGGAATCCCAGGGAGTAGGGCAGGTACTCAGGGCAACAGTCCTGGTGTCAGGACAAGGATTAAAAAATGCTTCAATGATACNCCACACTTTTAAATATAAGATTAGAAAAAATCAAGGCCATTTAAGTGTCTGTAGCCAACCAGCTCGGGGATACTTTGGCAGAACTCCTCCAGGCCTGAGCATTCTTGTCCCTGATGTGTGGACTATGGAGGCTAGGAATCTCAGCAGTGACATCNTTTTGAGTACAAGACAGATGGTCTCTGAGTGTGAGACCCAGTCTTGTTCAATCCATCCTACTGGTGTCTCCTGGAGCTGTTTGCAGTGTTGATGCTTGACAGAGGATGACTGAGTCCCTCTCAGAGCTTTCCTGGTCAGACATTAACTTGTGTGTCTGGAGATTCAACCACTCTTTTTTTTTTCAGTTCTATGTAATAATTAAGCAGGGTTTATCAAGTCTACTTAGTAAAATGGAATCTGGTTCATACCTGTGGATCAGGTGAAGAAAAGGCTATTCCACACCAGCCTCATATCTTTCTCAGGTATGGACACAAACACCCAAAGATAAGGCTCCCATGTTTCCCCAACTCTGCCTGCCCTTCCTGTGCTAACTGTTGGACCAGTCATATCCAAGCTTTCCCAGAAGAGTAGCTGTCCCTCCACAGGGAAGGGCCAGTGTTTGCAGCTCCACATGGCCTCTAACCTCACAGAGTTACCCAAGAGCCATTTCAGTGGACAGTATGTCTATTTTGAATTGAGTAAAGAGTCTCAAAGCAGAAGGCAGTTTATCCTGGTCTCAGGCCAAAGGCAAAGCAGTGTTAGGAGAAGCAGAAAAACATTACCTTGTGGGCTATGAAATCAAATCCCTAAAAGCAAAGAGGTGCAAAAAGAAAAAAGGAGTCCTGCAAATGGCTCATTTCCTAATTAAATTACAAAGCAATAATTTCTCATTTAAAAATCACTATTCAGAAATACAGAACAGACAAATTAGAAAATATCTCTAAATAAATATAAATATAGGAATTATATTTTCAAAACCATGAAGAGTTTTTATAAAGACATATGAGACCTATGAGAATAAATATCAACAACTCTTGTTCCCATCATCAGGATATCAGTGCCACTCAAATGCACCTACNTTTTCAATGTGTCCCTCCCTTAACTAACTACAGACCTCTTGATATTGGCTGGCAGGAAGACAATGTGTACAGCTCTAAAAGATCGTCCAGAAATATAAATATTTTTAAATTGGAAAGCTCTGGATAAAGAGTGAGTTAGAGGAGCTAGCNGCTGTCTTAGACCTAAGAAATATACTTTAAGGTACAAACCATGAACTTGGCATGAAATAAAGACCCCAGATGAGAAGTCCCAATGCAGATGATGTGTGGAGAAAGTTAGGTGTCACCTGACCAGGTGGAAGATGAGAGAATCCCAAGAATGTTGAGATAACCTGCCTACTAAGTGGATGAGTGACCAAACTATGTCATACCTTACAACAAAAATCCCTATTGCAGTGTCCACTGAAGCACCACAATATTAACTATAAAAAGCAGAGTTGTGGGTGGAAAAGCAGCCACCGGCCCTTTTGTGGAAAGGTTTTGTAGACACCACACTGGCAGCCATCAAAGAAGGAGCCACACATTCTGAGCTCACAATCACAGAAACTCAAACACAACAAAACATTCCAGAAACTGTCAGGCAAGCCACCCAGATCACCTGCACCCATGACTGCATACAGGTTCCTAGCCCTTACTGGACCGTGCTTAAGGGGTGAACGCTGGCCAGAGAGGGATCACTGCTCAGAGGAGTGGCAAGTGAGAACCTCTGGTTTACATTACAAGAGACACCAATCTTCAAACCANGATGCAAGGATTTTCACATTTGCCATCAGCAGGCTGCCCCCATGCCTCTCCAGCAGCAGGTTCCAGGCACAGAAGACAGAATTCTGATAACCTTTGGGTCTTAGTGTGTTGAAGAGCAGAGATCTGAAAGACACACTATCTACTAAAACTCACAATATTCTTCAAGCTACATTTCCCAGACTGTCCCACTAGCATATTTGCCAGGCATATATATAGATGGTCTGCCAGGGGGAAACTGAATCTTCTCTGTGGCTACCACTGGAGTAAAGTACCACAGGAGACCCAGGTAGAGCATCAGACAATTGTCACTGTAATATACATGAAGCAAAAACATGAATTCAGTGCAGATGAGACAGGTGACATCATCCTAACATCCTAAGAGGAAAGATGGAGCCAGCAAGATGGCCAAGCCTGACAACCTGAGTTTGATCTCTAGGTAGAAAGTGAGAGCTAACTCCTTCATATTATCCTCTGTTCCCAACTCATGCATCACAGAATGCATCCACGCATCCACGCATGCACGCACAAAGAATAAATAAATAAATCTAAATAAACTAATTAAAAACAATTTATAGAGAAGATGAATGAGTGGGTGGTAAGATGAATGGATAGATGGGTGGATGAGTGGAAGGAAGGAAGGAAGGAAGGAAGGAAGGAAGGAAGGAAGGAAGGAAGGAGAGAGACAGGGAGAGAGGGAGGAACAGAGAGATGGAGGGATGAAGGGAAGGAGGGAGGGAAAGAAGAAAGGAAGGAAAATATATACACATACAACATTTATTTATGAAGTATAGCTGCCTATGTGCAAAGGAAACATGGGCTGTGTACTGAGGAAGGTATTGCCAACAGGAGAGAGTTGACTCCAGACTTTAAAGTCTCCTGACTGCTCTCCAGCCATCCCCTCTTTTATCCCACATCTGCCAGACAAACAAAAAAGTGAGGCCTGGGGGGAGAGACAAATCAAAAGCCCTGTGTCTTCCCCAAGTGCCCGGCGTTATAGAACGCCATTACTAGCCCCCTTCCCTGACACCATTTTCTGGACTTTTGATTCTCTCCTGTTTTCCCTAAAGAGCCTCANTGTGAAGTCACCGGCCTTGGGCCCTCTGGGGCCAGATGTCTAAGCAGTATGGACTTCAGACCCAAGCTGNGTGGCTCAGCAGGATAGAATGGGACCCCTGGTTGTCCTTTCCTTGTTTGAGTTCACTGACAATTTACATAAGCTGTCTTCATCACTAGAAGTGGTTCTGGGGAAGCTACAGGCCTCTTCCCTGCACAGGTACCCAGTCTGGTGGCATCAGTGGCTATGGCTCCCACAAGTTCCTAGTCCCTCTTCCTATTCTTTCTGGAAGGTCTGTCACCTGCTGTCCCTGAGACGGCAGGGCCACACCAAACATGAATGGCTTCTAAGCAGCTCTCTCTCCTCCTTCGATCGTTTGAGTCCTATCTGCAGGCACATGACTTCTGCATGTAACCCAGGTTACCAGAGTTCCAATACTCATGCTGTCTGTCATCCGCCTGTTCCCTCCCATCTGTCAGATCTGTTCCCATTTCCTTATGGAACACCACACTCAGCTGCAGACAGTCTGCCCAGAGGTGAGAATTAATATTTCAAGAGCAGTTGATGATAATTCCATGATAACTTTATTGGTTGAGCTCTGCGGGAAGATGTGATATGCTCCAGATCTGGGGAGTGTGAGGAGATGTGCTGTGTTAGGCATTTAGGAGGGTTGAAGAGACTTCCCTTTCCCTATATATAGTCTGTGCTTGTAAGCCCCATGGAGTGGCTCTGGGCTCTCTTCCACAAAGAAGCAGGCTTCCATGTCTGGGAACCCCCTGTTGGGGTGTTCTGGAAGTCACTCCTATTCTGCTCTTGTCCCAAAGGCTTGAGTGGAATCATGTAAGACTTGCTAAGCATAACTTGTGGCTAGAGATGAGCTGGAACTCAGTAGCAAAGAAAACTTAGGGCCTGCATCCTAACATGGCTGGAAACACTTTCCTCTTGACATAGGAGTAGAGGTTGGCCATCCAGGGAAACTGGGTGTCTTAGTTAATGTTCTGTTACTGTGA
>LZPO01035007.1:0-15414 GCA_001675575.1 Neotoma lepida | reverse complement strand
GTGCTCCCATACTATGCAGGGATGGCTACCTGTTTCCTGTTTGCTGAGCACCTGGCATGCAGGTACACACTGGGCTTCCAGAAAGTGTTGTTCATTGGGAGACCTAGGATAGAACAGGGCTGTCCCCCAAGCCAGGTATCCTAATACAAGAACAAAGGCAGGTTGTAGGTGAATAGGATGGGATGGATTTGGAGAATGATAATCCAGGTTGTATAGCATGAATGTGGGTGGGGGAACCTCTCCATCCCCGCAAAAGTATATATTGCTCATGCACAATTTAGTCTAAAGGATTCTTGCTGAGATGTGATTAGAGGGANAGGAAGCTAGGTAGGTGGGCGGCGTTGGTGGGATCAGCCCCATCAGCATTAAGTATCACATGAGTAGCATGCCAAGGCTACATGCATAAGTTTTTATCCTCAAATTTGCTATGTAGCTAAGGATGACCTTAAACTTCTGATCATCCTATCTTTACTTCCCGAGTGCTAAGATTATAGGTGTGTGCCATCACACTTAATTTATGTTATTGGACCCTCATGCATTTTAGTCAAGCATTCTCCTGCTGGGCTANAGACTCAAACCAATCTTTTATGTCTGTGTGAGAAAAAAATAAGACTAGTGTCTTTATTCAGAAAAGTAATTTGACTTCAGCTTTGTGGGAATATTGTCATCCAGTGCCAACATCCACCTGTGGCAGAAAGAGGAGAAACACATGAGACTTAGTAGTCACCAGTGTATGACTGCTCACACCTGTATGAGATCCACAGTTTTTGTTACTGCAATGCCTTCCAACACTCAGTGGAAGACAGGATCTGAGATCTGAAGCCTCTTGCTCACAAAGTGCACACATTCCAAGTCCTTGTAGAAGTCACTCTGCTCTGAGCACAAATGAAGGAACTAGGAGACCAGATGAAACATAGGCCTCTATTGAAACTCATGGCTTTCGTGGTGATCTTGACTCCAGCAGTCAAGATCACTGGAGGCAGAGGCCAGAATGCATGGAGTTAGGAAAGAGCCAGGGAGAAGAGGAAGCCATGGCCAGGAGACCCTCCTCTGCACATTGTTCCCTTCATGGGAATGACACTATTGATGAAGAATGGTTGGAAAAGCTCTCCTTGGGACAGATCAAGATCTGACAGCCAATGATCTGACCTCTCCACCCTCAAGAACACCCCAGAATATTTATTTACAAGTGACTTACAAAATTCGGAAAAATTGGAGATTTGTCATGCCAGTGAGGGATGTTTCTGAAGTAACCTAGTGGCTCAATGATTCATGACTGAACCAACATGCTCTGTGGTCTTGTCAGTGGAGTTCAAAACATGACAATCAAAGCTTCCAGTTTAAGAGAGAGAGAGAGAGAGAGAGAGAGAGAGAGAGAGAGAGAGAGAGAGAGAGAGAGAGAGAGAGAGAGAGAGAGAGAGAGAGAGAATGTGCATCTGTGTGTGTGTGTCTAGTCTTTCTCACAAAAGCTGCAGGAAGTCACTGAATGAACCCATGATTGCACCTGTGTCCCTAGCATCCTCTGATTCTCCACCTCAGTCAGTTCTAGCACCAACAGGAGCCAGGAGTAGTAAGCGGCCCAGCTCAAAGACATGCATGTTTCTGTTGACCCTTTGCTCACTTACAAGAAGCAGGTGCAACTCAGCTCTACATATTTTGAGTTTATGAACATGCTCCAATCCCTGTCCCTTCTGCTTCCAATCTCTGCTGTATGGAAATTCAGCCAAGCACATTGTAATGTTGCAATCCACCAACCCCCCAAATTACCACAGTGCTCATGATGTTGTGCAGAAACAATACACAGCACACTGGACCAGCAAGCCAAAATCCAGCATGGGCTGAGTCTCAGACCCCAGCCTGGACAATGGGAAGGTAATAAAAAGAGCTTTGCTCTAGCATTTCTAGTTGTTAAATAAGATTCTTTGTGACTTGTAAAAAAAGGGGGAACACAATGAAGAATTATCAGTGCCTCCCCCACAGAAGTAATCTACACGTGTTTATTTAATAAACAGAAGATGTCTTTATTATACACATTTGATTTCCATATGCAGTCATTTCCTTATCTATCACCTGTATCTAAGCAGGGCGCTTTATAGGAATCTGAAAATGAAAAACGCAGCACCGGGCAAAGGAAACTCATTTAATGTCGAGAGCAGTCAAAATCAAGATTTCTTTATTTGTAGTAACAACGCTGTTAAATCAGAAAATTACTCTCCCTTTCTGCGCGTCCCTCTTCCTTTACAATTCGGTTGTTTGATCATAAATTGTCGGGGGCTGTGACTTGTCTCCTCTACTTTCCACACTGGCCAAGACAGATTAAAAACTCCGGCACACCACCGGCCGGTCTTGGCATACCATTAGCATATATATGAGATTTGAGACATTTTCTAATATTCTCCAGCAGGACTCATCTGTCAGCCAGGTGATGAATTATAAAAATTCTTNGCTTGTTTAGGATATAAAGGGGAGGGAGGAGAAAAGGAGGAGTGAGCGAGATGAAAGGATGCACACCCACCTTCCCTTCCCTTCCCACTGAGTGTGCAAGAGATGGGCTCCCAGGTCTGCGTCGTGTCTCTAGGGAAAGATATCCAGACGCATCTGCCTCAAGTAAGAGACCACCTGCCCACGACCTAGGCTGAATGGCATGGTCTCAGGAGGAAATAAGTGATTCTCACTTTATGGTCACTCTGGTTTAAGAGGCCCTAACACTGGCACCTTAGCTTNTGAGTCACGTGCTGCTCATGGTGACTAAAGCATTGGAAATGTGAATTTGAGGCTCGCCTGCCAGGCCTTTTAAGAGTAGATATTCCAAGAGGAGAATGCTAGCCTGCTANCCAGGGGTCTCCTTTCCTACAATGCTTCCATATGACTTAGTCAACACCCAGGGAGCAGCTTCCGAATAAGACTAGAGTGTGCAGCAACAGAATTTTGTGTGTGGGCATTGTAGTTTCAACAGTATGCTTGAGGTTCCCCTCTGAGTTTTGGGTGCAGGTTTGGAAATTAGCCTCTACACAACATAATTTGATGCCTCCAGTTGCATAACATCTGTGTTATAGGAGTATTCTATCCACTAAATATCCATCTGGAGCCTCTTGGGGGTCTGTGGGGAGCAAGAGTTTAGGGAGCAGTGGACCCCTTCCTGAAGATCCTNTCTGCTATGCTGCTTACAGAATGAGATCACAGTGGCAACCAGCAGGGTGATGCTGATTAATCCTGGGCCCTTNNGTGTGTGTGAGTGTGGACTNGTATGCCTTCTGGATGATGCCACTCCCAGGTACAGCTTATCATTGAAAATGTAGCTCATCATTATTGCTGGGTGGTACCTCCCAGGTCTAGCATCTTTGGNGTCATGGGCAGGTTTCCCTATGTAACTCTGAGGGCAATGAAGACACCCTTTACACACTCTTTGTACGCACCAATTCATCCTGCAGCAGACGCTTACACTGTGGAGAGGGATCTTTGGTTTCGTGTTTTGAAGCATTTCTCTGACGTTTTTCTTGTATCAGCCCCACAGCTTCTGATCTCACATTTAGGTCTTTTGTCTTTTTTTTTTTTTTAGCTGATTTTCACACAAAATTGTAGGAGCTGAGTTTTATGTGGACATCTGGTTTTTCCAACACTATTTGTTGAAGGAGCNATTCTTTCTNCTATGCATGTTTTCTGTGNATGGATGGCATGATTTCTGGCCACTCTCTNTTCTGTTCTACTGGTATATTTTGAAGCCAATGCCNTGCTNTTTGANTCATTACAGATATGCTATANGTCTGAAATTAGGAAGNNTAATGTCTCCATCTTTCTTCACTTTGGCCAACANTGCCTTTGCTATCTGGGGTCTTTTNAAANTTTTGTATACATTTTTAATTAAAATGGAATTGCATCACATCACTCCTCTTTTCTCCAACACCTCCAATGCCCCCTCTCAAATTAATAGCCTCTTTTACTTTNATTATTATTGTTGTTATATATNGTGNTATATACATTGCATATATGTGTGTATACGTGTGCACAAATATATNAACTTGACCTNCTGAGTCTGTTTTTTGTTGTGTTTATCTGAACCCAGGGCTGACCACTTTGTGTTGATAACTAATAAGGATACTCATCCCTGGAAGAGGATAATTCTCCCTCTCCCAGCAGTCTCCCAACTAGTTGCCTGTAGTGGTTGGTTGTCTNTACCAGGCCCTAAAGCANCACCCCTAGNGAGGCAGCAGGTAGCTGCTAGATACCGGCCCCCCACGCTGGCCTCAAACTCGTGATCCTCCTGCCTCTGCTTCCTTCAGCAAATCCTACTGGCATGCACNACCACAACCAAACTAGGGGCTGGTATCTAGCAGCTACCTGCTGCCTCACTAGCCTCACTAGGGGCGGTGCTTTAGGGCCTGGCACGGACAACTACCCACTACAGTTGCCTGTAGTTCTTTGTCTAGAGGTAAGACCCCATAACCTTTACATCCTTCTCCCGTTAGCATGCTCACTGATATTGCCACTGAAGAACTCACTGATAAGGACAATGGCAATGACTACATTTACATCATNGCTCCTTCATTTATGGCTCAGGGACCATTGTAGGAAAGGGGGCAGAAAATTTGTAAGAGACAGAAAACCAAGAAGTCTGCTGTGAAACAGTCTCTCCTAGAAATGGCTGCTTGCACAAGACCAGAACAATGGCAATATTGAGGGACTTTGATGCTCCCCAGTGAGCTCTATGANGAAAACTTTGTCAAGTCTGTAAATCCTCTTGGCAGTATAGACATTTAAATCTCATATTAATTAAGTGGTAAGAATAGTAATTATTCAAATGTGTGATTTGAAGGTCTTTCCTCTTTTATGTATCCACNGCAATCTCTTTCAGCAGTTTCCCAGTTTTCACTGTAGATGTCTTTACTTCCTTGCTTGTATTGGGAATTTTATCTTTTAGTCATCACTGTAAACATGAGCATTTTTCATGATTTCCTCTTCAGGAATATCAGTATTGGTATACAAGAATGCTACAAAGTGGTCAGCCCTGAAGCCATATNCACACGAACAACAAAAACAGACACAAAAGGTTGTATTTATAGATTTATGCATACATATACACACAGATACACATATATAAACCATAAAAATAAAGTAAAAGAGTCTATCAATTTGAAAGGATGACATGGGAGGGATTGGAGAGAAAAAATGGAGGGAGTAAAATGATATAGTTCTATTTTACCTAAAAGTTTATACAATTTTTTAAAAAGACCCCGGATTGTTAAGGTAATATTGACCAAAGTGGATAAAGACTAAGGCATCACACCTTCTGAATTCAAGATACAAAAAAGAGTCATGAGTCAAACAGCATGGCACTGGCTTCAAAACAGACTGATGGAACAGAATAGAGTGGCCAGAAATCATTCTATCCATCTATACCTAATTTATTCTTGACAAGGTGTCCAAGATACACAGAAGATTCAAACTTAACTCCTACAATTTTGTATGAAAATCAGCTGAAAATGGACAAAAGACCTAAATGTGAGATAATGTGAGACCAAAACCTGTGGATCTGACCCACTTGTGCTAATTTGTTCTGTAAGTTGACAGTCTCGCAGTGGAGATCCATACACAGAATCACACTGTCTGCAAACAGGGGTGATTTGATCCCCCTTCCTATATGCATGCATTTTCACTGCTCTGGCTAAAACTTCCAGTGTCATATTAAGTAAAAGAGGTGAGAGTGGACACCCCTGTCTTGTTCCTGGCCTTTAAAGATGTACTGTCTGTCAGCCCCTCGCCATCTACCTGATATAGGTTGTGAGGTTGTGATATGCAGTCTGGATCATTCTGAAGTAAGTCTTTCCATGGGTTTTATCATGAAGGGATGCTGAATTTTATTGAATACTTTTCCTACATCTATTAAAATGACCATAGGATTATGTTCTTTGGATTTTTGATGTCATATACTCCACTACTGGTGTGTGTGTGTGTGTGTGTGTGTGTGTGTGTGTGTGTGTGTGTGTGTATGTGTTAGAACATTCCTACATCTCTGAAATAAATCCAACTATATCATGGAGAGGAATCTTTTCTGACTTGTTCTTGGATTCTGTTACTACCATTGGATGTGAACCTTTGTCTCTGTGTTCACTGGAGACATGGGCTGAAACCCTTCGGTTGGTTGGTATCATTTGTTCTATGGTGTCCTTGTCAACTGTCAGGGGGAATCTGATGGCTGATTGGTTGGTTAGTTGATTGGTTGGTTGGTTGGTTGGTTGAGTAGTTGATTACTTGGTTAATTGACTTCATTTGTGGCATTGTATCCTTGTGTAGTTTCACATTCAGGGCAGTGATAATGGCTTGTTGCTGGTCTTCATTTTTCCTATTCTGTCCTTGTGTGGTTTCACTATCCAGGCACTGCCACACTCCTTTTCAATTTTGTTCTTTAATATATAAGAATTGGTCCTGATTTTTCTTTAAAATTTTGGTGGAGTTTAGAAGTGAAGTCAGCTAGCCCTGGGATTTTCTTTGCTTATACCATTTCCACTGACTCTTTGTGTTTCTGTAGAATCAGTTTTTAGTGCCTTCCTTTTCATCTCCAATTTAAATCTGAGCCTTCCTTCTTTTTCTTAAAGTAGTTGACAACTCGTCAATCCTGTTGGCCTTTCTTATTGTTACATTTTACATTTATTTATTTCAGTCTCCATTCATTNCTGCATAGATCTTTCCTGTTTTGTTTTTAATCTTCTACTCATTCTGGATTTGGATTTTCACCATAGTGCTTGGTCCTTGGGATGTATCTAGAATATTTATTTGGAATCTTTCTATTGTTTAATGTAGGAACTTACTGCTATGAACATATCCGCAACTATTATNTTTTTATTTTGATATATTTCTACTTTGATTTTTAAGGATCTTTTAAATTTCTCTATTTAATGACCTATTGCNTGTTCAGTAAGCTATTGCTAAGTCTATATATTTCATATAATTTCTGAAGTTTCTTTTGCAAAGACATTGGATAAGGACGACCAAAGACTAGGGTGGGTCTCTGCTGCATATGTCAATACACAGAGCTAAGATGAAAAAAAATGCAGTTATAAAGAGCATGTACAACAGTCTCCTTGTTGACTGAGCAATTTGATGTTTTCACACATTCACTCAGTGACTGTACACAAAGCTAGTACTGTGGTAACACACTTCCATGAAATCAAATTTGCAAAAACAGGTGTAAAATAATCTAGAGGTTTCTCAAAGCCTTCATACACCTCTAGTATTGGACATGATGTGAATGTGATCTATAAACATGATGAATCTCTCTCTTTTTTTAAAGTGCTGATAATTTTAAATAGTGAGGTAAAATAAAAGTTAGGAAAACCTAAAATAAAAATGTGACACATAAAAAAATGTATTCAGTAACAGATGATAGACAGCTGCATGACAGTGGAGTCTTTCAATGTGGAGTCATCAGCCCATGGGGAGTCAAGACCAAAGTGTCCCAAGCATTTTGAGGAGCTACTGTGGCAGAGCTGTGGTGGGGACCATCTGACCTCAGACAGCTTCCCAGAGCCAATGGCACTCCAGTCCTGATGTCATAGCCTGGCCCTGAGCATCTGCTTCTGTCCCCCAGTGGCTGTGAGGCCCACATCAAACCATGCAGTCAGGACNTCACACTAAAGGCCTCAGCTCACATCNTCTTGAAGATGCTCTTGGTTTGTTCACGTTAGCCTTGTTGTAGCTCACAATCATCATTGTTGCTATTGTTGTTCTTATTGTTATCCACTAAATAACCATTTGTGACAGAAAATGACAAATTCAAAATGTTACCAGTCCAGTTTATTCCACAGCCCAGATTGCAAATCTACAGGTTGCAACTGCTATGGACATACTGTAACCTATTAGTGACAGTTTAGTGCCTCTTTTTAAGTGCATAAGCAAACTTGTTGGTACTCTCTTGGGGACCCTTGTTTTCCAGGATAAAAATAGACCAGAGAAAATCTGAGGATCAGTTGGTTCTTGGCAGGTTTTCACCTTTCCCTTCCCACATCTCTCTTGTTTTCCCCCNTGTAGTCCCAGAGCTGGTCCTTCCCCTTGCTCTGTAGTGGTGTCCCATGTGTTGAAACTGGGAGAGGAAGAAGTTCTTGTCTTTGCTTCCATTTTTGTTACTCAAAGACTCCCCAGCCCTTGGGCCACACTGGAGAGTCCCTCAGCCCCTCAGGAAGTCTTGGTGACAACAATAATCCCCCCTTTAGACAACAATGCATCTTCTCCCATCTGTCAAATCCTTAATGCCCATATGAAACTCAGATAAGCTAAGGAGGGCGATTATCTTATCTGCAAGAGACCACATTAGAGTGCGCCCTTATATTACTTTTAGGTCTCATCTGTTTGTGTGTATGTACTTGTTAGTGTAGGTGTTTGCACCTGTACATACAGGTGTGTGGGCACATGTGTGTGCATTTATGTAGAGGTCAGAGATTGACATCTGTCATTTTTCCTGGTTCTCTCTTCACCTTTAATTTTTGATCTATTGAAGGTTGTGGTGACTAATCTTGGTTGTCAACTTGACTACATTTAGAATTTATTAATACCCAAGCAGTTGGGTATGGGTGGGAAGGATTTTCCTGGTTGTATCATGTGAGGTCAAAAGATCATCCTAAACCTGAACCGCACCTTCTGGTGGCAGCCCACATAAAAGGACATGGTAGAAAGAAGCTTTTGCTTTTGGCCTGCTTACCCTCACTCCCACCACCAAATTCATCTACCCTGTCGTTGAGGCATTCCTTAGGTGCTAATAGAACCTCAACGTAGACCAGAGACTGGCAGCTCTCTATGACTTCCCTGGGACTCCAGCACCAGATTGGGACTGCTGAGGCATCCATTCTTATAGACTGGTCAACTACTGGATCCTTGGCCTTCCTGTCAGAAAATAGCCATTGTTGGACTACTCAGACCACAGCTTAAAAGTCACTCTAATAAATCTGCTTTAAATGTATACACACACACACACACACACACACACACACACACGTACATATACACATGTACTTATATATCCATTCTATCAGTTTTCTTCCTTTAGGGAACCCTGATTGATAGAAAAATCATCAAATCAGCTAGTCTGGCTAGCCAAGGAGTTCTTGGTATCCACCTGTTTCTGCTTCCTCCCCTCCAGCACTGAAGTTACAAGTGACCTGGTGTTTTACATGGATCCTGGGTATCCAAATGCAAGTCTTCATACTGTATGGCTGGCATATTACCAACTGAGCCTTCTCCCTGGCCTCTTGAGGCCAAGTTCAAAAAAATGTATTTTCTCTCTTGTTATCTCTCTCTCTCTCTCTCTCTCTCTCTCTCTCTCTCTCTCTCTCTTCTTTTCCTCTATTCCTCTCTCCCTCCCAGCCTTCCTCCTTCCTTCTTTCCTTCTGTCTCTCCCTCCCTTCAGAGAAGGCAATGTAATCATCCCAACACTGGGCATCACAACCCTCTGAATAATGAAGGAAAGAGAGAGAGAAAAAGAGAGAAAGAAAGAAAGAATAAGAGATTGGTTACAGACACCTTGTCCGTCACAGTGCCTATACAGTGCTCTGCACAATTGCTACTTGATGTGACCTCATTGTAGCCCCCATTCAAGTCAGTTTTTTCTCACTGATCTGCTTGACTATATAGAACAAACAAAAATATTGATAGGTAATAGATTATTTCCTTTTAAAATGATTGATTGCTATGAACTAAATACAGTTCAAGTAAAAACAATGTACTCATTGATTAACTGCAACAGGCCATTCAAGGGCCAATGTCAATAACCCAACAACCAGAACTCAGGGACGCCATGCCAATCCCTTTCTGAAGGGCTGTCTCCTGTTCTCCATGTTGCTTTAAACTGTCATTTTATCACCTGATAAGAAACAAGGAGTCTTGGGGCTGCTGTCTCCTGTAACTGGGAATGTCTCATAACTATGGACNCTTACTTAGCCTCAAAAACACTACGGAAAAGGCAAGACTGTGACTGCTCATTTCCACAGCCTAAGCAGTATGTAGTCTACCTATTTGCCCTTGAATTGTGTTTTTCTTTTCATGATGGTTTGCAGACATCACCTTTCAAACAATTTCAAAGGAGACAAATGAAATGAATAAAAGCCTGCTTGGAGCAGGAAAAGCAACAGAAGCTGCAGGAGAAAGCTGCCAGTGGGAAGATTTCACGCTTTTGTTAATTAAATGAACAAAGGCAAACACTGCACTAGGCTGTACCCCCGCATCAGAGACCNCAGCTTNAGTCTTTCCAATTCTATTCCATTTGGAACTGGGGCCCTTACACAACAGAGGAGCTGCTCCCCCACCCCCTTTGCGAAATGACTAAACGCAGCCGGCTGTGTCCTGTCTCCACCTCCTGCAACTACTGGGTTGTATTATTTTACATTTTGATTGAAATGATGTCACCTCCAGATAAAAGCCCAGACTGGCATTGTAATTGAATCTCAGGTTGTTTATTGAAGTGATCTACAGCAGGCCTGCACTTGTCCCAACATNNNACNCATAAAGGGTCCTTCTTGTCCAACTCAATACTGATTAGATCTGGCCACAAAAAGCCATCTGACTAGGGTCAAGGGCCCAGAGCTGGAGTGCAGGGAAATTGAGAGGGGTGAAGAAATGGGAAGAGAAGCTGTCTGCCAAATTTTCCAAGTGTGACTAAAGTTCCAATAAATGGATTGTGCTCGTGTCTGGTGTCAGAGCTGGGCCAGGGTTTGAGGGACAGCATCTCAGTGATGCTCAATGGAGCTCTGAGATAAGAGAGGTTTCTATTGGCCTGTCTTCAACATCACAGAATGAATCTCCATCTGTTTTCATACTCTAAGAGTGATGTCACATCCATGGTGCTCAGAAATNCTGGGTGAACACTGTGATCAGAAGATGTCNAAGTTGTTGGGGATTGTGATCACCAAGTTCTTCCCCCAAAGCTAGAAATAGCAGAATGACAGGAACTGTTCACCTGGGTAATTAGATACATCACACAGCAACTCAAGCAACTGTCACTTCCTGTGCTGGGGCAAGAAGTAACACCTACCCCACCTACCCCAAGATAACCTCAAAGCCTTGTTGTAAGACAAAGAAGCTGTGTAGTTACAGACGTATAGAACAGAGGCATGATATGGTGTCTTATATGAGGCAAACTTCCTGTACTTTCCATTCTTCTGGGCTTGGCCCAGTTTTCCTCAGTCATCACAGAAGGGACACTCTGGGACTCACTGGAGAACCAAGTGCAATCCAAACCAGAGTCATCAGGCTAAGTGACACGAGTGCTTCTGGACAAGTCCTTGTCTTGTTCTAGCTGGAATCTGTGTTCCTTCTATGCAGTCAAATGTTTAAAATTGAGTACCTTTATTATGAATTAACCAGACATACAAAATATTCAGCAGTCTTTTTGCCTGCTGCCCTACAGGCTTTTGTCACTGATGGAGCTAAAAGCAGTTCCTAACTACCAACTCATTTGTTCCTGGATAGTTTGTAAGATCAGCTTCAGAAAACTTAAAATCCTAGAAATCAAAATCGAAGGTGACAGAAGATGCTCACCCAAAACTTAAGAATAAATCTCTACCTTAATGTTCCCCTCCCCCACACAGCTAAGCAGGTGGCATGTGTGTAGACATTAGGATATAACTCAGTGCTGAAAAGAAACCTTCAAAGTCAGGAAGAGGTGCACAGGCTACCTAAATATGTATTGCACATCAGTGGAGCCAATCTGAAGAGAACACAGGCTGTGATACCAGCAAGAGATAAGAGAAGGAAAAGCCATGGAGGCAGCAGAGAGAGCTGTGTCTCATAGAGACTGGGTTCTGGGAGGAAGATGGGCAGAGCTTCAGGGTGCTTAGCTCTTCTGTGACAGAGATACGTGGCTTTATATATTTCTTAAAACCCAGGGTGAAGGTTGTTTTGGACTGTGAGCTTTTAGTGGATAAAATAGTGCATGAACCTCGGGGCAGCTAGCAGAGTCACAGAAGAGTCATATNCAGAAGAGATAGAAGGATGTGTGCAGCGCAGCATACAGGAATGTCAAAACTTTGAGCTTAGTTTCTATGTAGTTATAAAACTCCTAATAATATAGTTGATCNTTTTAATGATTTTTCTCCCCTTTCCCCAGATCCTAGGATATATGTCCCTAAACCAAAGCAGGCTGAGGCTAATTCTAGGCATCCTCTGTGGTAATTCTTCCCCTCTAGGCATCTCTTCATTNACCCAAGGAGCCTCCCAGTGTGGCTGGTACATCAGACTAATTTGGGGAACATTCCTAGCACTTTGTACCCTTCNCTCACNGGTGACAGAACTAAGACTTGGTCTTGTGTTGCTCCATGAGGACAGTGCCCTTCTCAGTGGACAGACAGAGACATGCTGATGCCCTGCCCTGCTGACCAGACTTCACTACACAGTGGACAGTGATTNAGGAGACCTGCCAGCCAGGTCCACTCTCCTCTTTCAAGCAATTAATAAAGTCACCCTGTCAGGTATGTTCTGAGCACTCCTTGGCATTTTTTACATTTAATTAGTGAGAAAAAATGCCGTAACAGAATGATTAGAATTCNGTTTCTTGTTACATAGGTATTAAAGGAAATATACCTTCCTGGACACATATCTGTTCACNATTATCATTAAGAAGCTGTTCTGTAAAATCTAGAATTGAAAGAATCAGGATGAGAGCAGTCCAGATAGGGGACAGATTCCATTTCATCACAGCTCACACAGTTGCTTGATTGAGGACATGGACATCTCTTCAACCAATACTCTGAAACCTCTGATCAGAAATCTACACCTCAGTATATCTCCATGGACAAAGTAGGTACTTTGGTCAGATNTTATGTTGAAAAGNTATCAAATGGAATTCAGAGAATGAAAACACCACATTGGTAAAAATCTGCATGCATGGGTGCATCACATTGTGGAACACTGGATAGGTGGATCACCACATGGTGGAACACTGGTTGGATTGATCATCACTTGGGAGAACATTGGATGGCTGGATCACCGCATGGTGGAACACTGGTTGGATTGATCATCACTTGGGAGAACATTGGATGGCTGGATCACCGCATGGTGGAACACTGGTTGGATTGGTCATCACATGGTGGAACACTGGTTGGATTGATCATCACTTGGGAGAACATTGGATGGATGGATCACCACATGGTGGAACACTGGTTGCATGGGCCATCATATGGTGGGATATTGAATGAATGGATCATCACATCGTGACACTGGTTGGATGAGTCATCATCACATGGGGAACACTGATTGGAGTCATCACATGGTAGAACACAGTGGAACATGGACTGGATGAATCATCACTTGGTTTAACACCAGCTGGATGGGTCATCACACAGCGGAACACTGACTGGATATGCCATCACGTGGTGAAATATTGGATGGATGGATCATCACATGGTGGAACAATGGCTAGATATGTTCCACAGCAGAGACAAGCCGACAAGGAAAGAATGGGAGGAAATTTTAATAAGCTGTATCCAATCTGACCCAGAGGACATTAGAACATAGTAAGTGAATAGAATGCTGGGGAAATTCCTCTGCAAGCATGAAGACTTGAATTGGGATCCCCATAANCTATTTNAAGTCCTATATGATAGTACAAAACTGGTATCCTGTGCTTCTACANGAGATGGNAAGTAGAGTCATAGGAATCNCAGAAGCATGTGGACCAACTAACTGGCATGAACAGTGGTGAATAGCGGAGAGACCCTGCCTAGCAGTAAAAGACAAATACTGAGAACCAGAGTTGTTCTTTGACCGCCACACATGTTCAGGAGCATGTACATACTTGTGCGCACGCGAGCGCACACACACACACACACACACACACACACAAATGCACATGTGTACATACATACATACTTGATTCAAGGAGTGAGGGAGAAAGAAATTTTAATGGAGAGATCCTGGATCCTATAATACAATAGCATAAGATTCAACATTAAAATCTTTAAGGATTCAGAAGGACAGAAGAAAAAGGAAAACTAGTTAAGAAAGTATCCGAAGCTGCAAAGAACAAAGGCTTCTGAATCAGACCAAGACTCCTACACCTACCAGATGAGCACACATAAAAGAAGAAACAAACAGAAACTCACAAGGATAACACAGAGAAACATCTGACAGTGAAGAACAAAGACAAATATGAGGTAAGACGATCAAGGAAAGTAACACATAACCACAGGAGACACCCACCCAGGACTGCTGAGCACTCATGACTTCAGGGCCCAGTCACGACTGTAGAAGACACCCACACATGACCGCAGGGGACACCTATTCATGATTACAGGAAATACCAACTTGAATGACTGATTTTTTTTATCTCAAAAGTTGGAGGCAGAAGGAAAAGGCCCAGCACTTTTCCAATGCTCAAATGAAAGAGCTGTGAACTATGAAAGCTATAACCAGAGGCACTATCCCTCTGGCATAAAGGAGAAATGAAGGCATTGTCAAAGAGAGGAAGGGCATTAATAACCAGCAATTTTGACACTGTGGAGAAGGGACTAGATCTCTAGTTTGATGATACTTAAAGGCTGATACTTTCCCTCCAGTGATCTGCAGACTCGCTGCCCTACCTATGTAACAGCAAATCATTTTAAAAGAAACAGAAAAAAAAAAGAAATCTAAAAACCTTCATGACATCACCAAAGACCTGAAGCAGGAAGAGCATGTCGGGTAATAAGAAGAGAATGTCTTACATGATTTCAAGGTCTAATAGGAAGCTGTGACAGACAGGATGGTGCCAGCATAGAAACAGATGCAAGGACCAGTTGAGCTTAGGGGAGAGCCAGAAAAGTTACTCGCTGAGGTACTTGATCTTCAACAATGCTGCCAGCTACATACAAGTTAAGNCAGTAACTCAATAAGCAGTGCTAAGAAAGCTGAATTTTCATATGCAGAGCAAGATGCAACCTTTACCCTGTGTAACATATAAAAACCAACTCAATAGACTTTACAGAATTAAACCTAGGTCTCCAAACTATGGCCCACTAGAAAAAAAAAATATAAGGGGAAGATAGACAGCACAGTTATAGATGATATTGAGGGACATAAACACTCCAAATCCAGTGAGGGGGGAGCAAATATTGCATCAAACTAAAATACTTCTGAACAACAAAGGAGACAAAAGAGCAAAGAGGATTGAGAGAATGGGAGAGAACATTGGCAAGCTCTTGTCTAACACAGAGTTTGTATCCAATAGAGAATGGGAAAAAGCATTTGCTAGGTCACATTAAAATGGAATTCATACTCTTCCCCAAAAGCAAAGCAAATGGCCAGAGCTGTGGGAACGATGATGAACATCACCATCGCTAAGAGAATGTAGATCAAGATCACAGTGAGAATGGGGGCTCGGCTGGTAAATTGCTGACTTTGCAAGCATGAGGATATGATAATGATCCTCAAAACCAATGAAAAACATAAAAAAAA
>LZPO01035006.1:175940-193867 GCA_001675575.1 Neotoma lepida | reverse complement strand
CACACACACACACACACACACACACACACACACACACACACACACACACACACACACACACACACACACTGACCTGTAAATGACCTGACTTCTCATTCCTACATTCTCACCTTCCTGTCAGAAAGCAAGTACATTTATAACATAGGTCATCAGTGTGCTCTGGATATGGAGGAGTTTGTGACATTAGGGATTCACCATAACCAGTTTTTCCTTCAAGTTGTGCTTTGCTTTTGATTTCTGTCTAGTAGTATTCCACTTCCCTATGTATACACATTTCTGAGCGTGAATCTGCCATTGGAGGAAGGAATCCTTGAAAATGCATAAATGAAGCAGTATCTTTCAGACCTTAATTGTCTCCCACTATGGCAAAAGTTTATGGGTTAGTTTCAGGAAGATGCTCATCATAAACCCTTGGATATAAGACTGTACGTCTGTCCAGTTAAGATAGATTTTCACCTGGGGAAGGGTTCTAGCATTTAAATGCTTTTCCTAGAATACAGTGATTCTGGAAACACACTGAACATAGGAGTATGTGTGATGATTAAAAGTGGATGGCAGGGAGCTGGATATAGCTCAGAGTGCTTGCCTAACATTTATCAAGCCCTGGTTTCAATCCCCAGCACTGCACAAACTGGGTATGGTAGTGCATGCTTGTAATTACAGCGCTAGCAAATGGATGCAGAAGAATCAAGTTTATGACCATCTTTACACATTCAAGGCCAGCCTGGACCTTGAACTGTGTGAAGACAGGTGGACTGGGAGTTTTGCTCAGTGGCAGAATACTTACTTGGTATACAGAAGGCTCTAGGTTTGATCCCAAGTATCATCGAAGGAAGGGTGAATTACAGGCATAATCAAGTCAGTTCTTGGAAATGGGGTTCAGAAGTATGAAGAAAAAGAGTGCTCCCGTCTACTCTTTAGTACAGGGACATGACTCATAAAGCTTAAGACCATCAGTTTTCATTAAGTCCATGTCCTCACTGATGTTCTATAGAGGATACAGATGAGTTTTTAGTGTCTCTGCTTTATGGACTCGAGCCATTCACTCAGAGGTTGAGGAGAGATCCTAGAGGGTGGATGGGAACAAAAGGAAGGATGAGGAGAAAGAGAGTGCAAGAGAAAAATGGTCACTGAGTCCTCCATGAACCTCAGGCCGTGGATTTATGAGAACAGCATTTAAAAGATGAGGTATGAGCTGAATGATTCTGGAAATATCTGGATTTTGCCACCTGTGTACATTTGGTAGCTCCATGGTGGTTCTGGAGACTTCCCTTTAACAAATGTGATTGTAAAGAATCAAATGTCAGGCCATTTTTATAACAGACATGATCCCTGATGTGAACTTTGTTACCTTGTTTGCAATAGAAGCAACTGCTGCCAGTGTTCTCCTCTATCCTTTCCTTGTCCCTGGAGACAGAGTAAACCTGGATATTAATAACTTGAGCCTCTCCATGTCTACAGATATCTTTATTTCTTAAGTCCTTTTTTTTTTCAAGTTGAGAAATTCACAAATAACATGAAATTTAAAAATTTAAACGTTAGCAATTAAAGGCATTCAGCGGTCTGTTGATGTAGCTCAGTTGGTAGAGTGCTTGCCTGGTGTGTATGAAGCCCTGGGTTTGATTCCCATCCTTCATAAACCCAGTATGAAGGTGTATATTTGTAATTGGAACACTCAGGAGATAGACACAAAAGAATCAAAATTTGAAATTCATTCTCCTCTCCATAGGAAGTTTGATGCCAGCTTGGGATACTTAAAACCCTTTTGAAAATTTGTGGTTTTTTTGTTTTGTTTTTAATTTATATATTTTGGCTTTTCGAGACAGGGTTTCTCTGCTGCTCTGGCTGTCCTGGTGGAACTCACTTTGGGACCAGGCTAGCCTCAAACTCTGCCTGCCCTTTCCTCTGCCTCCACCACCACCCAGCTTCAATTTATTATTTTTTAAAAGTATGTTCACAGTGTTACAAACCTCTCTATCTAGATCAAAAATATTTTCACCCCTAAAAGAAAACTCAACTGAGGCAGTTATTCCTCATTTCCTCTCCATCCAGTCCCTGATAACTGTCAATCTATCTCCAAGTTTACTACTCCTTTTTTTTTCTTGCCTACATATAAATTCCAGTGTGTTCATCATTCATCCATTTTTAGACCTTCAGTTGTTTCAAGTTGTTGGTTATCTGGACAGTGTTGTTGTGAGCATTCATATGAAAACATGTATTAGGTAACCATTTTCAATTATTTGTAAGTGCATACCCAAGAATGAAATTGCTTTATCATGTGGTAATTCTATGTTATTTTACTTTCATCCTTCCTTCNTTCTTTTCTTTTTGTGAGACACTGTATTCCTGGCTAGCCTTGAAATCACTGTGTAGTCTAGTCTGGTCTAGAATTTGTATCAGTCCTCCTGCCTCTGAAGTATTGAGATTATGGTTGAGAGCCATACATGGTCCCCTTTTTTCATTTCTCTTTTGAGAGCTGTCTTTATGGGGGGATGAAAAGATATTTTATTGTAGTTCTGATTGGTGATTTTTTAATGATTAGTGAACATGTTTTCTTCTGCTTATGTTCCATTTGCAAATATTCTCTGGAAAAATACCTACTTAAATTTAAATACCTTGTCTCTTCTTTAATGCATTTATTTATTTTTGAGAATTTCAGACATGTATATTTTGACCAGATACACCCGCTCATTCTTCCCCTCAACTTCTGGACCCTACGAGCACGCACGCGCACACACACACATACACACACACACACACACACACACACACACACACAAAACATGGCCCACTTCCAAATTCATTTCTTTTAAAAATAACCCATTGAGACCAGTTAGTGGTGCCTGTATGTGCTTGGGTGTGGAGCCATCCACTGGAAAATAAGTAGTAAACTCCCAGTGACCACACTCCTGTCAGTTGCCAATATTTCTTCAGTTAGGAGTCAGACCTCCTGAACTTCTTCCCACACATGCTGGAATTTTACCTGGCTTGATCCTCTGTTGATCTTGTGCAGGTGACCACAATCTATAATTTTATGACTATAACACCATGTCATGTCCAAAAGACAGCATTTTATGATATTCCTCTCCATCTTCCAGTTTTTATATTACCCCCCACCCCTTTCCCCAGCCAATGTTCCCTGAATCTTAGTGGGTGTGTGTGTGATATAGATGACAGTTGTTCCATTTAGGTCTGGGCAATCAAGGTCTCGTATTAGCACTGAAAGCAGTTATGAGTTTCTCCATTAACAACTGTGCATTGCAAAAAGAAGTTTGTCTGACCAGGGTTCAGAGCAGTACAAATCTATGGGAATAAATCTAAACATTCAGAAAGCAGTTTCACAACATTGGAATTTAGCACAATTACAAGACTAGGTTTTCCCTAGGGTCTGTGAACTCTCCACTCAGGCTTTTGACCAGGTTTACAGTACCAAGCAGGAATTCCTTCTTGTGGAGCTGGCCTTAAATACAATCAGAAAGCAGTTGGATATCTCCACAATGGTCATGCACTGTTTTACCTTCAGTGAGCACATCTTGTATTTTAACAGTTAGAGCCTAACACTGGTAAGGCCATTGATGTTTTTTCTTCCCCAGCAGATCGCATAGCACCTCTGGGACTATGAAAGCTAGCCAGCAGAGAGAAAGACTCCTAGTCAGTTCTGTGTGTCTTGTACCCAACATATGTATTGTCTTCAGCTATAGGGCTTCAACATCAACTTAGAATATACTTTGCCTATTTTTAATTAGGTTGCTTGTTGTCTGTTGTTCATAGGAGTTGGGTGTTGTTTGAGACAAGGCCTCACTGTGTATCCCTGTCCTGGAACTCTGGCAGTGTAGACCAGGCTGGCCTGGAACTCACAGAGATCTGTTTGCCTCTGCCTTCTGAGTGCTGGGATTAAAGGTGTGCGCCACCATGGCTGGCAAGAGTTTTTTTATGTACGCTACATATTAAATCTCCTTATGAGTGTGTAACTTAGAAATATTTCCTCTAATTCTTTGGGTTATTTCACACTGTTGATGGTATTTTAAGTCATTTTTTCATTAGTTCTCAGGTTATTCCTGTCAGTATTTCTACAGTCGTTCTTTTCTTTGTATTAAAAAGTCCTTTTCCCTGTCTGCGTGCATTGAGAGTATTCAGAAAGACCATCCTTCAAGGTCAGTTCCAACTAATTTCTGCTTCATGAAGTCGCCCATTACTTACTTACTATGGAGAATGTCTTCTGCTCTCCCATTAGTGCTTTCCTTCTAGAAGGTTTCATAGTACTTTATACCCCCATTTAGATGAAATGCTTCAGTTTTTTCCTGTTTACAGTTGACAGGGTTTCTTTGTTATAACCCAAGCTGGTCTCAAACTTGAGATACTCTTGCCTAAGACCTCTATTGAGAACACAGGCATATGCCACCATGCCCAACAGAAATATATACTTTTTCATATTTGTTTCCCTATAGAATTTTACAAGTGATTTTACCTGTTTATCAGTAAATATACATTGGATGAATGGAAGTTTTAATTTTTTCCAGTATGATCTCTTATGTCTAGGCATAGGTAAAAGATAAGAAAAGAAACTTGTATCGCAGAGTCCCAACAAGATTAGTGGATGGATATGGCCTTGATTTTACTTCAAAATTTGTATGTTTTTTCTTCTTAATTTATTGCTTTTTTTTCCAGATAAAGTGACTTTTTAGGTTTTTAATTTTCTTATTTTTAGGTTTTTAATTTTCTTATTCTCCTTAATATGCTGAACTCATTTTTATTTTATTTTACTTTATTTCTATTTCTTTTATTTTGTTTTGATTTTTGAGACAGAATTTCTCTTTGTAACAGCCCTGGCTATCTTGGAACTCACTTTGTAGACAGCGCTGTCCTCGAACTCACAGAGATCCGCCTGCCTCTACCTCTTGAGTGCTGGGATTAAAGGTGTGTGCTGCCACCTCTGGTTGCTAAACTCATTTTTAAGTTAGCATTTACCATTCCAATTTTAGTATGTGCTGCTGAAGTGAGCATTTGAATTTATATATGTGTGTGTATGTGTGTGTGTGTGTGTGTATGATTTATTTTTATTTCATGTACATTGATGTTTTGCATGCATGTGTGTTTGGATGAGGGTTGTGAATTGCACAGTTGTGAGCTGCCATGTGGGTTCTGAAAGAGCAACCAGTGCTCTTAACCGCTAAGCCATCTCTCCAGTCCCTGCTTTTACTATATTTTTGCCTTTCTGGTGCTCATTTTGTATTGCACTTACTGTATATATATTTCTTAAGTTTGTTGCTTACATTTTTTTCAAGCAAATTTAAATGCACTTTATTTTTGGTTAACTTATAAGTTTGGTTTTGTTGTTGCTGTTGGGACAGAATCTCATTGTGTAGCCCTGACTGTCCTGCAGCTTGCTGTGTAGACCAGACTGGCCTCAAATTCCCAGAGATCTGTCTGCCTTTGCTTCCTGGATGCTGGGATTATGATGCATGAAACAGCACACCTGACTACTTTGTTCCTTGGGAAAAAATTTGTTTTTAATTACATTTATTTATGTGTGCGCATGTACGCATATGCATAGAAATCAGAGAACAGCTTTCCGAAATTGATTTTCCTTTGATCACATGGGTTTCCAGGATCAAACTCCAGTTGTCAGTTTTGACAGCAAGCATCTCTACTTACTGAGCCACCTTGCTGGGCACACTGTTTTTTTCTTTGTTAAAAATAAAATAAAAAACCAATGCCTTTACTCCAAATAAATTATGGTTTAAAAAAAAAAAAGCAGATGGGGATATGGCTCAGCAACACTTAACTGCTGCTCTTCCAGGGGACCTAGATTTGGTTCTCAGTGCCCACATAGCAGCTCACAACTGTCTGTAACTCCAATTCCAAGGATCTGACACCCTATTCTGATCTCTACAACACACGTACATATGTGCAAGGAAAACACTGAGAAACATAAAAATAAATCTGCTAAAGAAACTTCAGCCCGTGTAGTGGCTTAGTGGATAAAAGTGCTTGCCCAGCAAGCTTAATGACCTGAATCTTAACCCTCAAATCCAAATGAGAAGCCCGGTCACACATCTATAGTTCCTTGCTCTTAGGCCAACATGGGAGGTAGTGACAGGAGAATTGCCTAAACAGTTGTGGGCCCCCTAGCCTGGATTGCACAGTGAGGCACATGACAAAAGAGATCCTGCCTCAAATGGGGTGGAAGGCCAGAAACGACTCCACAAGTTATTCTCTACATTCTACATACACATTGCAGTATGCATGCATCTACATCTATATACATACCTGTAAAATAAATTCTTTAAAAGTTCAAGATGAGAATAGTCCCATTTATCTTAAGTCCTGGTATTGTTTGGATGACAACCATCGGCTAGATATCATGGCAGGCAACAGATCCCAGTTTGTTAACATTTTCCATTTTTAAATCATCATTAAAGAAAATCCTATCTCGAGTCACACCGTCTTTATGTTATGACTGAAACCATGCCATTTAGATTCATTTGTCCCGAGTAAAAAACTGGTAGTTACTTAAAATTAGCCTAGATGTGTTTAACTGTTCTGCATCCCTGTCATAAAGATTTTCCAGTTTCTGTCTCTGTTCTTCTCATTTGCTTTTGAGTGACTTCCTACAGTCTTTGGTGTACTTCGTGTAGACTCTTGATGAAGCTGGTTCATGACTGTCAGCACCAGTGATTACAGTACTTTAAATACCTTTCTTTTGGACCTTCAGCGGAGGCATTTCCACCAGTGTTACCTTTTATCCCACTGACTGTCTTGCCATCCACGCCTGTGTCCTAGAACAGCACAGCTTGTCATGGCTGATGAGGTCCTGGTGGATGATCATGATGGTGACTAGAGCCACAGCACTAGTTTAGAAGGAGCTCAGGGAAGAGTGGACAGGGTGCCAGGGCTGCCAGAGCAACAGGGTGGAGAGGAGAGCCAACGGAACAGGCTGATGACGGAAGTTTATGTCTCATCTCCACAACTAGGTGAGGTTAGCCAATTTTCCAGCTGCTGGTAACTTTGGATAGCCAAAAACTTGTGGTGTTTTTCTTCTTTTTAAAGTTAATTTAGCAGTGTGTGTGCTGAGACAGATAGGGTGGCACACAGCTGGGCTACGTAAGAATCTGCTACAAAACAAACTACAAAAGATTCTATGTGCTTAATATATTGATATATTACAAGAAATCCACAGAGTCTGCTTAAAGGGTTAAGGAATTTATTAGGGAGGAAGACTCACTATAGCACGGGAGATTTATCATAGGGTTCTGGAAGTCTGTGGTACAGTCCAGCACTGTTCTTTGTCTCAGCATCTGAGCCCACGAGGGAGAGACGAGAGTGATGTACTTGCATGTCAGGTCTTAAGGGTAGCCCCGAGCCACGCCCCAGGGGCAGGTACTTCAAGGTCATAGATAGAACAGGTATCCACTACATTAATATATATTTTTATGGAAGAGTTAGGCTGGGGATGTAGTTCACATGATACAGTGCTTACCTAGCATTCATGGATGTGGTCCTAGCACTTGAGAAATGGAGCCAGAGGATCAGGAATTCAAAGTCATCCTCAGCAACATATGAGTTAGGGTCCATCCTGGTCTATATGACCTGTCCCCTCCTACTTCCCCCAAAAGTCAAAAGTAGACAAGTCTAGGGTCTATTTTGATCAACCCAGTTCCTATCCACTGCTTCTTTAAGGGTTTTGTAATTCCTTACTTTGTATATTTATTTACCTGTATCTAGAGCTTCATACATCACACACATGCATAAATTGTATGTAATTCTCATGGTTTTGTTTTCATTTTTGTTTGAGAGGGGGTTTTATTTTGCAGCCCAGGCTGGCCTGGAACTCTCTATGTATTCCTTAGCCTCCCGAATACTAGTATTATAGAAGTGAGCCACCATGTGCCTGGTGGTCCCATCTATTTTTTGTAACTGCTTATAGCAGTAAGTAATCCATAACTAATAAATAAATTTTCTCATAGCCAGGCCTGAGAGACTTGAATGTGAAGTAAAAGGCCAGGCATCTGAAAACATGCATTCATTTTGTCAAATTCCTGTTTAGCATCTGGTCCCCAAGTTTTTTGGACATGGCTCCACGTTCACAGCGGCGAAAGCACAAGAAACCCCCACCAGTGACACCCACAGAAGTGTCTCCGGAGCCTCCAGCCCTCTCAAAACCTGACCCTAGTATTGATACACTTGGCTTCACTTCCTTGGACAGTAATGTACCAGGTCTGTCCCAGTTGGTCCTTCAAAAGCTGAACATGAAAAGCTATAAGGAATACAAGTGAGTGGTCAAGTCTGGGGGAAGGGAGAAAAGTAGAATTTTCTCATTCTGACCTTTGTCAGTTATATTAGTATAGAAGAAATATAACTGCCTAAGAAAAATGGGAGTGGGATACATTTAAGTTTATATAAAAGTCTATACAAGGTGGAGGAAGCACAGAAGAGCTTGGGGAGATGCTCTTCCTTGTTGCCTTTCTTCTATACTATCTCTACAGGTTGGTGTTAGATGGGGGAACCCCAGTATCAAGCTTTGGATTTCAATGTCCACAAGAAATGTTCCAGAGGATGGAGGACACGTTCCGATTCTGTGCTTACTGTAAAGCACTCCCTTACAACCTTTCAGATCACAAGGTTCTCCGGCACTGTAAGAGGTGACTGGTGGGGTGCTAGTGGGGNAACATTCAGAAATAACTCTATGCTAAGTCCCTATTCCAAGAGGAACAACCCTAAGGGTTTTTTGTTTTTGTTTTGTCTTCAGAATTAATAGTTTCTCATTTTGTGTAGCCCCAGTTTTTATCCTGTTTATTTTTGGTATTGTAGGAGATGAAATAGCAGACACTCTTCCTACTTTCTTCTTGAGTACACATGGAGTAAGATCACATTTGTTCTGAGAAGGTTGAGGTTGTCATACCTGTTAAGAGAAAGCATCAACAAAGTCTGTTCTTTTGGTTTTTTGTTTTTTTGTTTTTTGTTTTTTCCCCTGAAAGAAGTGAAAAACGTAAGTTTTAGATAGGTGGAGATGGGTTCAGCACTCAGTCTGAGAATTGCATTCCTAATCCCTTTTGCTTCACCTGCCAATGTGGCTCCCGAGTTTGGATTGCCACCTGTCATTTTTCTCCACACCATCCTCACCTATTCATTGGACTTTCTTTGAAGATGCAGGTATCCGGTCTCCTTCCCTGGACACTTGCAGTTACCTTTGTGATACAAGGATGTGTTTCTTTGGTTCATTCTCTCAGATGCAGAAATGTCTATTACTGTGATACAGAGTGCCAGAGGTCAGATTGGCCAGTACATAGGAAGGTTTGTCAAGTGCTCCGTCTTGTGGCTGTGGATCGTGTCATGGAATGGCTTCTGGTCACAGGTAGAGTGGGGGTATTAGAGAACTGCATCTTAGTGATAATTGTTGGTTATAGTTGGAAAAAAATAAAAGCATGTTTTACGAGAAAAATGAGAAACTGTGGCAAGGAATGGGGATACTTGTAGTTACTGGTTAGCAGAATAAATATGGAGTATTGAAGAGGGAATTTTGAAGCCAAGGAAGGATTTGCTGTTTATTATTTTTTGAATTATGGGTGTTTTTGAGTATGGGTTTGTGCACATGAGTGCAGTGCCCTTCGAGGCTGGAAGAAGGCATGGAATCTCCTAGAGTTGGAATTACAGACAGTTGTGAGCACCCCAATTTGGCTGCTAGGAACCAAACTCAGGTCCTTTCCAACAGCAGTGTGCCCTCTTCTTTCCAGCCCTGTTCACTTACTCCTTCTGCCCTACAGGTGATTTTGTCCTACCCTCGGGACCTTGGCCATGGCCGGCGGAAGAGATACAGGATTGGGATACCTGGTTTTCTATGAGGGGATTACAGCTAGAGGCTACACTGCATGCTGTTCTAGGTAGCCATGCTATGACCATGCTTTGGGCCAATCTAGGAAGGCCACGGCCAGAACCAGATGTTCTGCACAGCTCTTTGAAGCGGTTGATGACAGATGTTCTGTCACGGCCCCTGACCCTGGGCCTAGGGCTTCGGACTCTGGCCATAGATGTTGGGAAGACTGGGGGAAGCACATTGCATGTAGTTGGTGCTTCCCATGTGGAGACATTTCTCATTCGCTCTGGAGATTATGATGAGCTTGGCTACATGTTTCCTGACCACCTTGGCCTCAGTGTGATCATGGTGGGTGTGGATGTGGGTACTAACCTTTTACAGAGTTCCTCATCTATACCCCTGGAACCTGGAACAATTCAGCTTAGTGGCCACAAGGCCCTGTATCATGACTTCTGGGAGGAGCAGATAGAGACTGGGAATCTAGCCCATCCAGATTTGGTAGCTGCATTCCATCCAGGTAAGAGTTACTCATTCAGAGAAATACTGAGGAGCTGATCATTTTCCAACAATGTTTTAGTTAGGGCTTTTATTCCTGTGATAAAACACCATGACCAAAAGAAAGTTGGGGAGGACAGAATTTATTTGTAGTCCATCACTGAGGAAGTCAGGACAGGAACTCAAAACAGAACAGGAACCAGGAGGCAGGAGCTGATGCAGAAGCCATGGAAAGGTGCTGCTTACTGGCTTGCTCTTCATGGCTTGCTCAGCCTGCTTTCTTAGAGAAGCCATGACCAGGCCGGGTAGTGGTGGCGCACGCCTTTAATCCCAGCACTCGGGAGGCAGAGGCAGGCGGATATCTGTGAGTTCGAGGCCAGCCTGGTCTACAGAGTGAGTTCCAGGACAGCCAGGGCTGTTACACAGAGAAACCCTGTCTTGAAAAACAAACAAAAACAAAGCAAAACAAAACAAAAAAAAGAACCCATGACCACCCACCCAGGGATGGCCCCACCCACAATGGGCTGAGCCTTTCCCCATCAGTCACTAATTAAGAAAATGTCTTATAGCTCCATCTTATGGAAGCATTTTCTAAATTAAGGTTCCCTCCTTTCAGATGACTCTAGCTTGTGTCAAGTTGACATTAAACTAGCCAGGACAACTTAGAGCTGTTTTCATTTGGTCCTTATTCATTTCTTTTGGTCTTCATTAAATCTACAGTATAATGACGAGCTTGGTTGATCATTTCCCATACATAATATCTTGGTTCACAATTTTTTATTGAAGAACTTGGGTAGCTCATGGCGATGAGAACTGGTGATGAAAACATGAGGGTTGAGTAGATAAAAGACTGTCATGCTCAGAGGATATACCTCAGCCTTTTCCCATCTCTTCACATTCCATTCTTGTTCTTCAGGTTTCCACGCCTCCCCTGTCTTAATGGAAGCTTGGCTACCTACCCTGCTGCTACTTCGTGACTATGAGATCCCAACATTGATTACTGTTTACAGGTTTTTACCTATTTCTATTTGTGTGTGATTCTATATGTGATCCTTTCCTGACTCACTCTTTTCCTATACACAGATAAACCCATTTTGATTCCCCTAGCTCATCTATCTTAGGAAGGTGTTCTTCCTTCCTGCATGTGGCTCTAAAAAAATTTCTGGGAACAGTCCTTTATTATATAATCTGGAATTTGGTTAGACATTTTAGAAGGAAAAATAACCCTTGCCTAGTACATCTTAAGAAAATTTTTGGGATTGATCATGAATTGCTATGCACTTGAGCAATTTATACTCTCTTATAATTACTAGAGAGATTTTCCTTCTCTCTTCCCCAGCCAACAGGAATTGGAAGCCTCTTTGCAGATTCTGGTGAACTTGGACACACACATCATTGCATGTGGAGCTAATCCTTTCACATCCCTCAAACCTGAACAGGTCTATTCTAACCCCAATAAGCAGCCAGTATACAGCAGTGCCTACTACATCATGTTTCTTGGAAGTTCCTCCTGCCAACTAGATAAGAAGCAATTAGAAGAAAAAGCAGATGATTTTTCAATAATTGAACCAAATCCTAACTGAATGCCTGGAAAATGGAAGCTTAATCAAATCACCCTGTTGATGTCGAATTGTTGCCAGCTTTGAAACCTACTGAATGTCATATCTTACTCACAGTCCAAGTAAAGATTCTAGAAACCAATGAGAACTCAGTATGACATGACTCCTTTCTGGACTCCCCTTGTCCTGGGAATCGAACCCAAGGCTTTGTTTACCACTGAGTTACATTCCCAGCCCTCTTTTTGTAATTTGTTTTTGTTTGTTTTGAGACTGGGTGTCATTAAGTAGCCTAGGCTGGCCTTGATACTACTAACATCTGCCTCAGCCTCACAAGTGGGGTTACAGGCCTGTACAAGTTTGATTTAACCTATATCTAAAATGTTAGCTATAGGTAGGCACTCGCACACGCCTGTGTGTGTGTGTGTGGAAAGAGTGTGTGAGTGTCTCACTGCTTTTGCCACAGCGTCCAACAAAGTTGGAACTATTTATGCATTTGCCGCTGCACCTGGGTATGTTGGGGCCTCTTAAATCACTAGTTTGTTTTCTGTTTACAGTCAAACATTACTCACCTGCACAAAAGACCTTAAAATCAGAGGATTCTTTCTTGCTCAGGGAATGATGAGCATCAGATATCTGTTTGGACTTCATCATGTCCTTACCATTCCCAGGATTAGGAAATCCACAGCTGTTCATTCTTAGAGCCTTGCCATGACCTCCATGTGCACATACAACTTTGTTTCCCCAACAGACATATGTACTCTTTTTTGTTGTTTTTTGAGACAGGTTTCTCTGTGTAGCCTTGGCTGTCCTGGAACTCACTCTGTAGACCAGGTTGGCGTCAAACTCAAAGATCCACCTGCATGGTGGTGCATACTTTTAATCCCAGCACTAGGGAGGTAGAGGCAGGGAGATCTCTGTAGAACAGGCTGAAGAACAGACTTTTCAAAAGATATTGCTGAGACAATTGGATAGCCACATGCAAAAGAATCAAGTTGGAGCCCCAATTCATATAATATAAAACAAATTCAAACTGAGTTGTGGGATGTGCCTATAATTCCAGTACAAGGCAGGTACGGCAAGAGGTTCAGGAATTGGAGGCTGTACAGGCTACATAGCAGNACTGAAGACAAGAAGCTCCAGTATGCAGGAGGTGGAGTAACAAGGACCGGTTCAAGCTCATTTCGGCATAGCAAGTTTGAGGCCAGCGTAAGGTATATGAAGACCTAGCCTCAGACATTCCTTAAAATGGTTCACTGATCTAAAGAACTTACATTAGTAGAAGAAAATACAAGAAGTAAATCTTCATAAACTTGTATGTTTTCTTAGATTATTATACCAGAGGCACAAATGTTGGCTATTCATGCTGACTTGGATGGCCGGGTGAGGGAGGGGTGGCTTTCTCCGCACCCACACAGACTCCCCCTGTAGGCCCTGTGTGGTGATATTTTATTTGTCTTCCCTAATAAAATTTATCTGAGGGTCAGAGGAAAAACGGGGCTGCCAGCCACTAATAGAAAAACAATAGCCATGCAAGTTAGCACACGCCCTTAATCCATTTAGTTCTCTGTGACTCCAAGATCACATGGGGAACTAGCAGTAGGAGGTGGTGGCACACGCCTTTAATCCCAGCATCAACCTTAGAGTTCTGAAGATCCATGCAGACAAGACAGGAAGTGATGTAGCTTGGGAGGATGGGAAATTAGTTAGCAGATGGACAGGTATAAAAAGCCAGGTTAGACCGGAAGTCTGGCTCTTTCCTCCGCTTCAATCCTGGGAAGTAGAGGCAGCGTTGGTGAGTGGTGGCTTGCTCCTAATTCCTCTGATCTCTGTCAGATTTTCACCCTTATTTCTTGTNCCGCGTGTTTATTAATAAGACTGGTTAGAAGTTCTTCTTACAGCCCTGCTGCTTCTGGAGATCTCCAGCAGCCAGCCTCCACTCCCAGACTACTCTGGCAGCAGGCCTGTAATGGCCTTCTCAGCCCCTGGATGAGGGAGAATGGCCAGGTCCCACCCTACAGAAAAAAAATGCGCAAGGTCAGGCCACATAATCCCTCCAATTCCAGGCCACCCTGGATAGCTCCTCGACCCCACCCCACCCACCCCCAAGAAACCCTATATAAATCCTGCCTTCTGCTGAATTCCCAGCTGCTGCTCACACTGGAGTAAAGAGCCACCCTCCCTTCTGTGACTTTGTGTTATTCCTTGACTCGCAACTGTCAGCATACCTTTCCCTCAGAGCTGTAACACAACAAATAAAAACAGAAAAGTTAGAATGTCTTACTTTAAATTTTATGTTTCAGATATCATCAAGAAAGTGAAAGGGCCTTGGGCCAGTGAGCGAGTGGTTAATGGGCCTTCAGCCAAGCTTGAAAAACATGGTTGCATTCTCAAAACCTACATGGTGGAAAGGGAGAAATGTCTCCCCCAATTTGACCTCTGACCTCTACATGTGTCCACACAAATATATCTTACACAAATACACATTTTTTAAAAAAGAAGTGTGTGTAGTGGAGTTGGAGTGTGCTGAGGTGTGAAGGCACTTCCCTCCACCCCTGACCTGAGTGCTTACCTCAAAGCCTTAAAGTTAATTCCATTCCTGAGAACCATGTAGTAGAAGAAGAGAACCAATTCCTTCAAGTTGTGCTCAGGACTACATACGAAAATACATGTTTTTTGTTGTGAAAGTGAAGGACATGCTGGGGAGATAGCGCAGTCATGTGGAAATGCAAGCCATTAATTCAGCGCTGAGAAAGCAGACACATGAATCCCAGGAGCTCACTGTCCAGCTGACCAGCAGTCCAGAGTGAGACCATACTTTTAAAAAAAAAGGTTGACTTCTAACCACTCACCACGTCACCGTGCACTTTAATGGTTCGACCCGCCTCAAATACTTAGTTCTAAAGTGAGTTTAACGCACTGATTAACAATTACAACTTTGAATCAACTTCCTTCTGCTTAGTTTTGCCTAATTCAGCTCCAGTTCGGTCTACCCAGAATTCCCTATAACTAGTCACAGGAGGCAAACTCGCCCTGGGTCCTCGACATACCTCGGGGCGGGGGGGTGGTGTGTGTGGGGGTGTGGTGGTGGTGGTGTCACTGTCACTCGGAACCCCTCCGCGCCGCCCACTCGAGCGGGAGGGACCAAAAGNGGCAGCAGCTTCCTCGGTTTCCCAGGACCACCAAAGGTGGAGCGCACACTTGGAGACCTGAACACGTGGTCAAAGCAGCTGAGCCACCTGAGGGGACTGGGTCCCGCCCGAACTTGGGGGCGGTCCGGGCGGCCAGCATCCTCGCACCGCCCTGGCGCCACGCCCTCCGGCCCTCCCTGGCTCCATATTGTGGGAAAGCGGGCCCGGCTGTGACGCTGCTCCCTGGTTCAGGTGAGGACTCACACCCCCTCCCCTGGCTGTTCTCCCGCCGGCCAGTCAGCTCGTTCCCAGTCTGCGGTCTGGCCTTAGTGCCGGAATCATGGTGAAGCCCCGCTTGTGTTGCAAGCGGGCTAGGCCTCCGGGTGGCGGGGACTCGGGCGCGTTTCGAGTGCTGGGGGTGGGTTGGGCAGGCTTGCCCTGCGTGCGGGAGGACCAGGAAGGCTTGGCAGAGTGGGGATGCCAGGGAACAGTGGCACCCCGCTCTCGGTCAGGTGGACCGCAGGTGGAGGGCTCGAGGCCAGAGGGTGGCCTTGGTGAAGCGCCTCCCGGGAGGCCGAGTAAAAACAGCACCGAAAGCCGGATCTGGCTAATGACCAGACTTTTTGGTGACACAGCAAATTTAGGGGAATTTATGCTGTGCTTAAATCACNCCTAGGACAGATTTTACAAGCCTGAGATGTAAGCTCGGGCTTACAATTCTTAGAAATTATTCTAGGAAGTAACATTCTAGATTTCATCCCTGGTCCTTGATCCGCGTCAGACGTGTCCCGGTAATAGCCCGAGGAAACCGAGGTACAGAGGGGACGCAGGGGTGCACGCTGTATCATACTACTACCTATTACAGCTTCTAACTGCTGCCAGGTGATGGTGAGCCATTCTGATAAGGTAATCTGTCTCAATTACCGTACAAGTATAATGAGCCACCAGTTAGACAAGGAAAACATTAGAAGCAGGTGGAAGAAATAATTTGGCCCCTGCAAACTTAAGCCGCCTCTCAGTTCTCATGGTTGAGTAGAGGGCTGCCTACCCACACAGAGGACTAGTCGTGTTTCCGCGTTATTTATCCCAGTCAATGATTGCTTTAAATGGCCCTTCCAGAACCTAGAATCGGCTTTTGGAAAACTGCATTGGTTCTTGCCTAAGTCACACTTCCTGTTTCTCCTCCTCCCTCTCCCTCCCTCCACCAAAGCCTCTTAGGCCTCTTGCCAGTTGAGACACTCCCTTTTACTAGCTGACTCACTGGGTGGAGATGGTTTGGAGAACCAAGAATGAGTTTTCCAAAGGTTGTTTGTAACAGAATGTTAAAGGGAAACAAACGCTTTAGTTCACTTAGAGCCCTGTTACTTGAGCAGAGTTGAGTAATTTGTTGAGTCACCCTGGGGTTTGTTTAGCTTTTTACAAAAACTTTGAAGTCTACCTTTCGAGGTGATCACATGAACAGTGTTTAAAAGGGGCTAAAAGAGCATTGAAAAGTAAGCTGCTTTGTCGTTATTCTCTGGCTCTCTCCCAAGGATGCTGCCACCCTTTTCGGCTTCAGTTTGTCCTTTCTGTGAGATTGTCTCCATCTAGAAGGCAATGGGTCTTCTTCTTTACCAGATGCTCACAACTACCTATGCAGTTTTCCACCGTGCTTTTTTTCACGTGGGGTAGATGGTTTTACATAAGGATTTTTAAAGCTACTGCATTTTAGAAGGTGATTAACACTTTATGAATATTAGTGTGTTTCACTTGTCTCTTAATGTTTACATTGTTTTTTGACAGCTCTTCATCTTACAGATAATAAGTATACACTATAATGAATAGCCTGTACATACATGAGTGTGCATTTGTGACAGTATCCCTATGACCTATATAGAAATGGAATTTCATTCTAGTGCTTAATATTCTTCAAAATGCACTGAAATTATTGTTTTAATTTTTCATATCCTAGTACCTAGATAGTCTTTGATTGATTTATTTTGTTTTATTTTGAAAATCTTGGTATAATCCCGCTAGGCTCTTAAAGGTAAGACTTAGTATAGTAGCTAAAAATGAAGAACTAGACATTTTTCATTAGAGTAAATCACTCTTTTGTCTGTGTATGTACATGTATGGTGTGCAAGATTATGGGGCTGGTGCACATGCCACAGAGTGCATATGGTGGAGGTCAGAGGAAAATCTTGAGTGTGGGTCTCTTGTTTCCAGTCATAGACACTAGGCTAGATGGCCTGGAAACTTCTGGGAATTCTCCTGTCCCTGCCTTCCATCTCACCATAGGGGTGCTGGAGTTAGAGACTTGAGCTACCTGGCCCACTTTCTGGGGATTTGAACTCAGACCTTCAGGCTTCTGTGGCAAACACTTTAGAGTCTTCTCCCATCAGTCTCTCTCACCCTCCTCCCTCTCCCTCCCTCCTCCCTCTTCCTCCCTCCTCCCTCTCCCTCCCTCCCTCTTACCTTTGAGCTACAGTGTCAGGCTTTTAACCTTTTTAAGAGTGCAGACAGTTCTGCCTAGGGGCCTAGGCATTGCTGATGGGAAAGGGAACACTTCCTGGAGGTGTGAGGGTTGCAGCTGGATCCCTGGAACACAAGTAAAAAACCAGGTGGGTGTGCAGCAACCCCCTCCAATCCCTGCTTACGAGAGGCAGAGACCAGACAGTCTGATTTTGCTAGACTAGCTGAATCCCATGCTCTGCATTCAGAGGGCATCCTTGCCTCAGTAAATAAAGTAGACAATGATCAAGAAGACTCCCAACATCACTCTCTGGTCTACATGCACATGCATGTGTATGCAGACATTTGAACACACAAAAAAAGAAAAATATTCACCTTCCTCATGAAGGAGAATACATATTTTTTAATTAACCTTTTTTCTTTATTTTACATACCAGCCACAGTTTCCCTTCCCTCCTTTCCTCTCGTCCTCCCACCCCT
>LZPO01035006.1:156628-172092 GCA_001675575.1 Neotoma lepida | reverse complement strand
TGTGTGATGGGGAGAGTGTGTGTGTGTGTGATGGGGAGGGTGTGTATGTGTGTGTGTGTGATGAAGAGGGTGTGTGTGTGCTTCAGCCGTATGTGAGAAGGTTAGAGGATAACATGGAAGAGTCAGTTCTTCTACCATGTAGATTCCAGGAATTGAACTCAGGTTATCACATTTCATAGCAAGTGCCATTAAGCCACTAAACCGTCTCTCTGGCCCCATTATCCAGATTTTAATGAGCACCATAATACTATGTGTATGGTATGTACATCTTGCAAAGGCCTTAAGATGTACAAGAAATACAAAGGACTTTTTGTTGTTGTTACAGAATGTCATACCCAGGCTATCCCCCTACCGGCTACCCGCCTTTCCCTGGATATCCTGTAAGTATTGCTATCAAAATACTAAAATCATTTGTATCTTTCACACAGTTGTTATATAGAAGTAACCTGTGCCCTAGAGCATGTGTCATGACTTAAATGTCCAGTGCTGTAAATCAGTGAGAAAAGACAAGTGTTGTCTGGAAATAATGAGGTGTGTCATATATGGACACATGGAAGCTGCTTAGCCCGAGTCATTGTGCCATGCAGGGACCACACCCAGTGTTGCTAGATAAGGTTAGTTTTTCAAGTAAAGCCAGAAACCTGAATTTTACATTAAATGGCCCAAGGTTTTATTGTTTGTTTTTGGAGACAAGGTCTCACTGTGTAGTCCTAGCTGGCCTAGAATTTACTATGTAGGCCAAGTTAACCCCAAACTCATAGAGAATTGGTTGTCTTTCTTCCATGGAGTGCTGGGATTAAAAATATGCACTACCACGCCTGGCTCAAGGCCTGTTTTTAAAACCTGAAAATTAGTTTTTAAAAATGTTAGTTACTTTTGAGCCAATACAACATACACAGACACAAACACACACACACACAAAAAAGCAAAATCCATCTCAGGAGTCACTAGTTAACCTTTGTGTTGGAAGGCTTAAAATAACTAAGTGGTTTGGGGAGTAGCTTGGTGTAGAATGCTTGCCTAGCATGTGCAAGGCCCTGGAAACAAACACACAAACAAAAACTAAGGATAACTTGGCTTGGCTAAGTTCCAGAATTAGAGCACCTGGACTTGTTGCTAGCTGTATTACTCTGGGGCTGAGTTCATAATTGAGACTCATAAATAGTGTCAGATTATTATTATATTCGGGGGAATAAAAGAAAGGCCTCTGCAAGTCAATAATAACGTGTATATCTTCATGCAAGCTAAACAAATAGCNTTCCTATATATTTAGAGGAGAATTAGGAATATATTCCCAAGTCCCTGTGTATTAAACTGGACTGTGGCAACCATTCCCAGTTAGTTTGCTTGCTGAAATAAGTGTAACGTCTCTGTGATGTAACACAATAAATAAAAATTTATTTTTTGCTTGCTTCAAGTCTGCTGGAGATCATTTGTGGAGTAGGGTTCAGTGGAAGGGAGTCTCATTTTGTGTAGTGTTCCTGGTTCACAGGTCCTGGTTCACTGTTGATTGTGTCTTAGTGTCTTCTGCCGAGTCCTCTGGAGTTGACCGGCAGAGCAGCTGGTCAGCAGTTGAAGAGAGGGAGAGCATGGTGGTTTAAGCAAAGGCTTTTATGAGCCAGGCTTGAAGTGTGGACATCTCTTTTGTCTACTTGTTCACTGGTTTTCAGTCCTGTTGTCCTGCCTAACAGCAAGGGGGGAGAGGGTGTCTGAGGATTTGAGTCCAGCTTTGTGGCTGGGGAGAAAGTTCATTGAACAGAGAAAGAATCTTTGCCACTCTTAAAACATTGTCAGTGTGAGCTAAGGTCCAAAATATTAGGCTGTGTGTGTGACTTAGTTATCTTTTTCTTTAATCTTATACAGTAGGTCCAAGAGTGTTGCAGAAGAGCCGTACATTCCTCTCTAGGATGGAGGGGAGGAGCTATATTGTATTTCCATATGCCATGACAGTGAAGGAATTTGTGAGCTTGGTTATTGTTCCTGAAAGTTTGGCCCTTGATAAGAACAGGTGTCATAGTACATGCCTGTGATCACAGCACTCAAAAGTGGAGGCGAGAGGAGTAGGAGTCTGAGGGGAACCTGGGCCATATAGTAAGGCCATGCAGAGAAAGACTGGGGAAAGAGGAGGAGAGAGCTGCTTCTGACTGTCATAGAGAAATGGACTGCTCTTGTCCACCTCACATAGAGTTAAATTTAACTGAGTTCTGATAAAAATCCTAACAAAGTGGAATAGGATTGATAAAGTAATCCTCTTTGTTCTTTTTAAATGGGTTATATATGTCTATGATTATGTCCACTTGACATGTTACTGATTATTCCAGCCCGCAGGTCAGGAGTCGTCTTTCCCCCCTCAGGGTCAATATCCATATCCCAGAAGCTTTCCACCAATGGGAGGAGGTGCCTACCCACCAGCACCAAGTGGCAGCTACCCAGGAGCTGGAGGCTACCCTACACCTGGAGGTTATCCAGCCGCTGGGGGCTATCCAGGGGGCGCTCCAGCCTATCCTGCAGGTGAGTTCTATGGGACTTGAGATTTGTTCCCTTACAGTCATCACTCTTTCTTGTGTTGTGAGAGTTCAGAGTTAATTATTAACTGTGGACAGCTAAGACTTAAGTAGCAAGCTTGAGTGAAGAGTCTCTGAGTTAGGAGAGCTGGGAAACTCGAAGTTACTCTCCTGTGAAAGGGAATCATATTAATGTTCTTGATAATGAAAGGCCACTTGATTATCAGTAATCTTGAGTCTGCCACTTGATTATCAGTAATCTTTACTGATAGAGAGGGACTGAAGCAGTGGTTCTCCATGTTCCAAATGCTGCGACCCTTTAAAACAGTTCTTCATGTTGTGGTGACCCCAACCATAACATTATTTATGTTGCTACTTCATAACTGTAATTTTGCTACTGTTATGAATCATACTATAAGTAGTATTGGAGATAAAGGTTTGTCAAAGAGGTTGTGACCCACAAGTTGAGAACCACTGGACTGGAGAGATGGCCTAGTAGGTAAAGAGCGCTGACTGCTCCTCGAGAGGACCTGGCTTGGGTTCCTAGCACCCACGCGGCAGCTCACGATTGCCCATCCCTCCATTTCCAGAGGCTCTGACACCCTGTTCTGGTTTCCTGGGACACTGCGTGAATGTAGTGTATTGGTGTGCAGACAAAACACTCATAATAAATAAAAATAAATAAATCTTTTTTTTAAGATTTATTTATTATGTATACAGAAAAGGGCGCCAATCTCATTACAGAAGCTCATTACATGAGCTTCCAAGGCCGAGGAAGAGGTTTAGAAGCATGGGGTGGAGGAAGAACAAAAGGGAATAAATAATGTATATGGAATGAAAACAGAGGGTGGTTGATTTGAGGGACACAAGGAAAGATATGGGGCCCCACATGTGAACAAAGAACAATGTGGTTGCTGGGAATTGAACTCAGGACCTCTGGAAGAACAGTCAGTGCTCTTAACCTCTGAGCCATCTCTCCAGCCCAAATAAATAAATCTTTAAAAGAAAATGACAGAAGCTTTAGTTAGCATCATGTGTTACCTTTAGGCTCTAGGACCACTTTATCTAGCTTTAAGAAAAACAGTATAGGAACTGGAGAGATGGCTGATCAGTTAAGAGCACTTGCTGCCCTTGCAGTGCGCCTGGGTTCCATTCCCAACACCCACATTGTGGTTTACCAACCATCCATAACTCCATTTCCAGGGGATATATTGCCGCCTTCTGACTCCTGAGGACATCAAGCATACATGTGATACACATACATACATGCAGGCAAAACATACACAAAAGGAATAAACCTAATTTAAAAACAATTTTTTTAAAATCCACCATAGTGATTTGTATTGTAAGTTACTAAATAAGCTAAATGTACTAAAACTTTTGGTTTTTCTGAGACAGGGTTTCTCTGTGTAGCCTTGGCTCTCCTGGAATTCCCTCTGTAGACCAGGCTGGCTTCAAACTCAGAGATCCCCCTTCCCCTGTCTCCCAAGTGCTGGGATTAAAGGTGTGCACCACCATGCCTGGCCTGTACTAAAACTTTTAAAACTCAATTTAGAAATGTTTATGTTACATCTGTGTACGTGTGTATGTGTGTGCGTGAGTGCCATGGTGCATTTGTATAGGTCCGAATCAGTTTTTTCTTCCCCCATGTGGGTTCTGGGGATCAAACTCACGTGGCCAGGCTTCAAAGCAAGTGCTTCTACCTACTAATCCATCTCACTGACCCTTGCACGTAATTTCCAGCTTGCTGTGAATTGATAACAAGTTGAATGTACACACATAGGATGATGGTTACAGCATTACTGGCATGTATTTTCCACTGAGTACAGTAGACAGTTACAAAATTTTTCTCTGTATTATAAAACTTGACTTTTATTTATTTACTTACTTACTGATTGATTGATTGATTGATTGATACAAGGTCTCACTCTGCATCCCAGGCTAGCTTGAAACTCACTATGTAGCTCAGGCTGGCTTCCGGGTCCTGGCAATCCTCTGGCTCAGCCTCCTGAGTGTTAAGATGATAGGTATGCATTATCACGAGTGGCTTATTGACATGTTGTTTTGTCTGATCCCTTCAGGACAAGGCTTTGGGGCTCCACCANGTGGAGCAGGCTTTTCTGGCTATCCACAGCCACCTGCACAGTCTTATGGTGGTGGACCAGCCCAGGTTCCAGTACCAGGTATGTTCCAGCTGTCTAGAGAGACACTTAGGATTCTGTGAGCTTTTCAGTTGTCAAGCAAACCTAGATTGTATTTGAGATAGTCTTTAGGGAATATTTATATAATTCTGTAAATAATGTAAAGTATATGGTATCATGGAGTATCAATGTGATGTGCGGTCAGAATGGAGATGAGGAGTTTTCTTCTATTAACTACCCTGTCCTAAAGCCAAAAACCAGTTCTTAAAGGAACTACCCCCAGGACTGTATACTGGCAACCATTCTAGATGGAATCAAGAGTTGAAGCTAGTTCAAGGGTTTGTTTTGGTTTTGTTTTGTTTTGTTTGTTTTAAGGTGGGGAGGAGCTGGGTAGATGGCTCAGCAGTTGACACCATGTACTGTTCTTGTAGAGGACCCCAGTTTGGTGCCCAGCACCCACATTGGGCAGCTTACAACCTGTAACTCCAGTTCTAGAGCATCCTACACATTTGGCCTCTACAGGCCCCTGCACACTACATACACAGTTTAAAAATACAATAAATCTATTAAATGTAAATATCTGTTAAGGTCTTATTAAAAGATGTATGTTACCCAAGTTGGTTTCTCATTAATAAATCAATATTTAAAAGATAATCCTGGGGCTGGAGAGGTGGCTTAGTGGGTTAAGAGCACTGGCTGCTTTTCAAGAAGACCCAAGTTCAATTCCCAGCACCCACATGGGTGCTCAATTTCAGAGGATCCAACACCTCTTCTGACCTCTGCTAGCAGCAGGCACACATGTGGTGCACAGACATACATGTAAGTAGAACACTCATACACAAAATATGAAATAAAAAAATTAAGTTCCATTTAAAAAAATTTTTTTTATGAGACAGGTTTCTCTGTGTAACAGTCCTGGCTGTCCTGAAACTCAATGTGTAGACCAGGCTGGCCTAGAACTCACAGAGATCTGCCTGCGTCTGCCTCCCAAGTGCTGGGATTAAAGGCGTGCGCCACCACAGCCCGCCTTAAAAAAATTAAAAAAAAAAATAACATAAAAGGTTATCCTAGTGAAGGTTATGGGATTAGGAAGAGGACAGGGTCTCAGTCTGTAATCCAGGCTCTCCTGGAATGCTCGTAATAGAATGGTCTAGTATCAAACCGGCAGAGATCCACCTGCCTCTACCCAGATTGCTGGGATCACCATGTCCAGCTGAGACACTAATTTTAAAGGCACCGCATGAGGTCTTACTGTTATCCCTATCTCTAGGTGAGAAGACTACAGCCAAGTCATAAAAGCTATCAGGCTCCTTCGGTTAGCTGCCCCTGGGATTGATGGCATGAGCTTCCAAGGCCGAGGAAGAGGTTTAGAAGCATGGGGTGGAGGAAGAACAAAAGGGAATAAATAATGTATATGGAATGAAAACAGAGGGTGGTTGATTTGAGGGACACAAGGAAAGATATGGGGCCCCACATGTGAACAAAGAACAATGACTATATGTGCAGAAAAATGTACTGAACCCCTTGTCCTGTACCTTAAACAACGTTGCTTATCCAGTAAGTAGCCAAGCATGAATGTGTGCTTCTGTGTTCCTGGTGAGTGATAGCAACAGTTTGCTGTAGCCTGTTTTTCTTGTTTGCTTTTAACATACAGGCGGCTTTCCTGGAGGACAGATGCCTTCTCAGTACCCTGGAGGACAAGCTCCTTACCCTAGCCAGGTACTTTTGCTTCTGTCTCCTTAAGTTTTTGCTTCTACCCTTTAAATTTAGTGCAGGCACCTGAGCCTCACAGTGCTGAGGAAGAGAGAGGGCCACTCCTTTGTGAGGCAGAGGAGGTGGCCTGTCATAGCAATGGGAGATATAAACTTTACTTTTGATGGACCTGGTGGTCTTTGGCCCATCTGCTTTAAGTAGTGTCTGATTCATTTGGTCCAAGCATCCTCCATCCTTCTCGCAGGTGATGACGCTCTCCTTCTGTCCTAGAGAATGCATGTATGCCCTCTGCATCGGTCATAGCATCTCTGCCCTCAGCAATAATTGTGCCTGGGAACTCGGGTGGTGGTGGGTGATGTTGCAAACTTATGAGGGGTAGTTGTTTTCTGTTTTGCCCTTTATAACTTTCCACTCTTCTTTCAGACCAATACAGAGTCCTTTTCTTCCTCTCCTGCTTTCTCTCCTGTTTCTTTGGATTATAGCAGTGATGTGAGTAGGACTGCCAGCGTTCACTAATCGCTAGGTCCTGTANGTATGCCAGCGTTTGTTCCTAGAGCTCACAATGTAGCCCAGGCTGGCCTCAAACTTGTAGTGATGCCCTGCCTCTGCCTCTTGAGTACTGGGATTAAAGGTGTGCACCACCATGTCTGGTATTCCTTCTCATTTCTAGGGTTGAATCTTTATTTCCCCTCAATGCTTGGCAGAATTTTAAACATAGGAGCTAGTTAAGTCTGTTGAACTGATTTCTCAATAGCCCTATACGGTTTCCTATATTTGAAATTTTTTCCTTACCTCTCTCTATATAGTTCCCTGTTTTCATACTGTTTTATTAATTAACTTTTGATGGACCTGGTATTGCTCTATTCTCTTGTGTCCTCTGCCAGTTACTAGAATAAAATTGATAAGCTTGGAGCCTAGCCTTTATCTTGACTTTTAAAAATTGTTTCTGTGTTGTATACTAATGAAGGTCTGGCATTTTCAAGCTTGCTTCTGGCCAGGGTAGAAGGACTATGGAACTGGGAGAAGGAATCCTCAGTGATCTTGTTGGGTTTTGCTCCTATTGGGGATTTATTGACTGTGAGATGCAGAGAGATTTGAGGACTTTGTCCAGGACTACACAGCTAGTGAAAGACTAAGGTGAGACTAGGTCATAGTTCTTCTGACCCACAGTCATGGAGAGAGTCCTCTAAAACCAGGGAAAATTGCTTTTCATCCTTTTTAAAATTATTCATATTATAAATCTGTAGTTACTTTCGTTGTGAAAGAGAATTTTGGTTTTATTAAGCATTTTGTGTGTGTGTGTTCCTGTGTATGTTCATGTATATGTTCATGTGTGCATGCACATGTGTGAACACAGGTACCACGATGTATGTGGACATCAGAGGACATCTGCAGAAGTTGGTTCGCTCCTTCTACCATGTGGGTCCCCGGGAATGAACTCAGCTTGTCAAGTTTAGCACCAAGCACCTGTACCCAATGAGCCGTTTTGCTTGTTAGCCTCTTAATTATTAGTTTTTTTAAGTTAGCGTGTGAGTGATGGGCTTCATTATAACTTATACATATGTATATGTATACATACATGTACATATATACATACACGTGTGTGTGTGTGTGTGTGATTTTGCTCTTATTCATTCCTTTTCTCCACGCCCTCTCCCCACCCTCCGCATCCATCTCATGGTGCTCCCCTCTTTTCCTCTCACTCCTGTGTTCTGTTACCTTCTGCTTCTCCTCCACCCCCTGCGCTAAGGTCTTTTTGCTCACTTCTCTTGACACAGTGAGGGGTTTTGTAACTGTTAGCTTACAGAGTAACAGATGGGGTTTCTGCGCACACTTCCTCGGGTTGGTTTTGTTCGCCTCCTGCCCTCATCCCCACTGTTTGAGCTCCTGATGCTCCATTTACTACTGTGCTCTGTCGTTTCTTTCACCCTCACCCTTAAGGCCTCTCTTTTCCAGTCTCATGGGTCTCTCTCTAGTTCCTGGCAGAGGTTTATATATGAGAAATATGTTGAAAAAAATTTTATACTGCAGTATTTGTTACAAGTAGAATAATTTTAAATTTTCCCTAAAACTACTTTAGAGATATTTGCTTGTTCTCTGCTTACATTTCTGGCTTAGACATTTGTGGGGAGTAACTGCTAAGCCTTTTTGGCAAAACAAAATGTTACAGTATGAATATATAAAAGTGGGAAGAATTCCTGACAATGAAGACATTTCCTTGAGGCTGGAAGGCTTGCTTGGTGGAAGCGTGCTTCCCATCATGCACAGGACCTGGGTTCAGTTCCCGCACCATCAGAGAAAGGGTTTTTGCTCTGCTAGCGCTGAGCTGCTCATGGCCCCTTCTCCTCTTTTATTTTTTTGTCCCCAACAAGTGTTAGGGTTATTCTTTTTTGTTGTTTTTGTTTGTTTGTTTGTTTGTTTGTTTGTTTGTTTGTTTTTTGAGACAGGGTCCCTGGCTGTCCTGGAACTCACTCTGTAGCCCAGGCTGACCTCAAACTCAGAGATCCGCCTGCTTCTGCCTCCTGAGTGCTGGGATTAAAAGTGTGTACCATCACCACTAAGCTGGGTTATTATTTTTTTCTCTTTCTTCCTTCCTTCTTCCTCCTGTCCTTTCCTTTCTTTCTTCTTTCTTTTTTTCTATTGTTTAAGAAAAAAATTTTTTAGATTTATTTATTTTATTTAATGTGTGAGTGTTTTGCCTATAGGTATGTATACAGGCACCCTGTGCATGCCTGGTGTATGCAGAGGTCAGTTCCAGGTGTCATCCCCTGGAACTGGAGCTACAGATAGCTGTGCATGCTGGCAACTGAACCTAGCACCTTTGAAAGAGCAGCAAGTTCTCTTGACCAGACTTTTTTCCTTTAATTTAGGTTTAAATTTTGTTTTTTGAGACAGTAAACAAATGAGTTGATTTACAGAACTATTTTAAATTTTTAATTTTGAAATCAGACTTACAAACAAAATTGTAGTACTAGTACAAAGAGTTCCTAGATTCTCCAAATGCTGTCTTTCAACAAAAATACAATACGATGATCAAAAGCAGAAAATAACATTAATGTAGTACTATTGCCTAACCTTCAGACCTTACTCTAATTTTACTAAGTGTCCCAATATTGTCCTTCTTCTGGCTCAAGATGAAACCCAGGGTGAAACACTGAATATATTGTCATATCTCCTTAGTCCTCTTTAACTTGAAAGTTCCTCGGTCTCTTTTGTTTATGACCTTGACACTTTGAAGAGTGCTACAAGTATTTTTTTGGTTTTCGTATGTCTGATGTTTCCTCATGTTCAAACTCAGGTCAGGATGTTTTGGCAGGAGTTCAGCAGAAGTGAGTTTCCCCAGCATGTCACGTCTGAAGGCACTTACTGTCGGCTTACTCCGTTGCTGGTTCAGGGTGGTGTCCGACAGGTTTCTACACTACAGTGTTGCAAACTATGTGAATATCTTGGCTCTCGGCATACCTTTGCCCTCTAATTTTAGCATATTTATAGTTCTTGCCTAAAGTGGGTTATTACTATGATATTTACCAAATGACATTTTATTGTCATGTAGAGTTGTGCTTGCAAAATATTCTCTATTCTCATTTGTCTCTTCCTCATCTTCCTCTTCTTCCTCCTCCTCTATGGCACTAGGGAGTGAATCCTGGGCCCCACACTTAATAGTGTGCTACCACTAAGCTACAACCCCAGCCATTCTGGCTTGGTTTTTTTTTTTTCATTTGTTTTTTGTTTTGTTTTTTTAATTATAACACATAAAGAATATTGTGCCTCCCAGAATCTCTAACCTCACTTCCATTTTGTGCTTTTCTTACTATTATACAAAATGTTCATTTCACGTCTTGTCAAATAAGTAGATCCCATATAGGAAATAGAGATTATCCACATTACATTACTAGTATAAAATTCACTTGGGCACTCATGTATACTTCATTAATGCCATTTTTTTCCTTCAGATCAAACATTATCATTCATCTCTTATTGTCAGGGAGTCAATCTCTCATCTCTCCCTTTCTGACCAAAAGGAAGCTAAGGCATAAGAAGGTTGTGACTTTAATTTTGCAAGTTTATCCGTGTCTCATGGAAATTTGATGTGTGCTCTCTGTTAGTAGGAGACAAATATGTTTGTAAGGGGACTAGATCTGTCTGTTCAAAATGAGGCCTGATAATAACTGCTCATGCCCTTGCACCAAACCCTTGTATACATATGGTATCTGGGTGAAGTCTTCAAGCTGCCTTATTGTCCAAGCAAAAATCCTTACTTGAACTTTATACACTATCTGTTATCAGCCTGCTGCAATGACTCAGGGCACCCAAGGAACAATCCGACCAGCCTCCAACTTTGATGCTCTGAAAGATGCAGAAATTCTCCGCAAAGCAATGAAGGGGTTTGGTAAGGAAAATGGACTGTCTTTACAACTATAAGGAAAGTGAAGCTCTGTTATAAACGAAGTCCTGTGTCTACTTGCACCCCAGTGTCATCTGGTGCCTACTGCCTTGGAGCATTCTTATCCTTATGTAAATATATCTATGACTCTTCCAGGGACAGATGAGCAAGCAATTGTGGATGTTGTGTCCAGTCGTTCCAATGACCAGAGGCAACAAATTAAAGCAGCCTTTAAGACCATGTATGGCAAGGTATGTCTTTTCCCTTTTAGCAAGAAGCAGCGGGGTCTGTTCTACAGGATCTGCATCTGTGTCAGACTGGATGCTGTATTTTTACTAATACTGTGGGGGAAAGGACAGATATATGGACTTCACAGACTCTAGGATTAGTATCTCTTCAAAGCCTTTTTGTTTTGTTTTGTTTTTCAAGACAGGATTTCTCTGTGTAGCTTTGGTGCCTGTCCTGGAACTCTCTCTGTAACCCAGGCTGGCCTTGAACTCACAGAGATCCGCCTGCCTCTGCCTCCTGAGTGCTGTGATTAAAGGTGTGTGACACCACTGCCCTGCTCCCTACAGCACTTGTTAAAAATCTGTGTTGTTGCTGGTCTCACCGCACTGCCAGTTCTCAAAACCTGTGTGCTTCCTTTGTGAGGACCATGCCATCCTCTTCTTTATGTTCAGCAGGAAGTGTATAATGGGTGATACCTTAATAAATATTTGTTGAATGGATGATCAGTGACTAAACGTAGCAAAATTTATGGCAAGATTGCCATTGATCCTTAGACATAATGGGAAAAAGTAGCTAGCATATCTTTGTCGTTTACATAGAAGTCTAAACTTTCCTAACATCTCCTGCATCCTTACTTTCTTCGGAGCAGGCTAGTGATCCATCAGCTTCCCAACTTAGCCTGTTTTCCTCTGCCCAGTTCAGATGTACTTCTCTATGTTATTATTTTTGTTACTAAATTTTAGTGTGTGTATGTGTGTGTGTGTATTATGGGTCTGCACTGAGCCTTCTTGCCAGGCTCTCTTATTTTCATTTATTCTCTGTGTGAATGTACGTATGTGGATGTGTACATGTCATATCACACGTGCTAGTATCACATGAGTGGATTCTTTCTAACGTATGGGTCTCGGAGATTGATCTTAGGTTGTCAGACTTAACAACTCAGGTGTGGCAGAAGCAGGCACATCTCTGAGTTCCAGGCCAGCCTGGTCTACAGAGTGAGTTCCAGGACAGCCAGGGCTTCCCAGAGAAACCCTGTCTCAAGAGAAAAAAAAACCTCAGGTTGCCAGGTTGAGCAGCAGGTGCTTTATCTACTGTGTGTGTTGTCTTTCTCTTCCTGTAATAAAGACCATTACCAAAACCACCTGGGGAGAAAAGAATTTATTTCTCTTCACAGGTTGTAGTCTGTCATCAAGGGAAGGCAGGGCAGGAACTGAAGTAGAAACCATGGAGGAATCCTACTGGCTTGCTTTCCATGGCCTACTCAGTTTACTTTCTTACACACCCAGGACCACTTGCCCAGGGGCGGCACCAGCTGAAGTGAGCCCTGCAGGCCAATGTGGTGGAGGCATGTTTTCAGTTGAGGGTCCTCTTTTCAGATACTCCTGACACATAGCAAGTTTACAACAAAACTAAACAGACACCTACTGAGCCCTATTTCTTTATTCTTAAGAGTAATTAATTGGCGCTGGAGAGATGGCTCAGAGGTTAAGAGCACTGACTGTTCTTCCAGAGGTCCTGAGTTCAATTCCCAGCAACCACATGGTGGCTCACAACCATCTGTAATGAGATCTGGCGCCCTCTTCTGTATACATAATGAATAAATCTTAAAAAAAAAAGAGTAATTATGCACACAAAACCCAGACTTCTTGTAGAGCTCTGAGTGTGGTGGTGCACACTTGTAATTCCAATACTCAAGTGGCTGAGACAGGGAGGTAACCAGGAGTTCAGGGTCAGCCTGGCCTACATAGTGAGACTCTGTTTCAAAAAAAACAAAAATACTATGATATTGTACTACTGAGAACCTCCTAAATGTTCCTTATTGGTGGTCCATTTTGTCTTAAGTAACTTCCTCTTTCCCCTCTGCCTGTTCATTTTCATGTATGTGTGTGTGTGTGTGTGTGTGTGTGTGTGTGTATGTATGTGTATATATGTGTATGTATATATGTATATGTGTATGTATGTGTGTATATATGTGTATGTGTATGTGGTGGTATTTTATCTATGTCCCCCAATAAAATTTATCTAAAGATCAAAGAAACAAGGTCAGCCGCTAGCCTTGCAAAATTAGCACACGCCCTTAATCCTATCACTTAGCAAGCAGGGTCTGTCTGGATCCCTGTGAGTTCCAGGTCACACTAGGAACAGTCAAGTGTGGAGACACACGCCTTTAATCCCAGCATCAACCATAGAATTCTGGAGGTCTATACAGACAGGCAGGAAGTGACAGAAGTGAGCCATAGGAGGAAGTGATGTAGCTAGGCTGAAAGAGCCAATGAAAAAACAAAAAGGGATATAAAAGTAGAGGTAAAAGGAAGTGGAGGTCTGTCTCCATTTTGGAAGCAGCGGCGACAGTCTAAGGTGAGTCTGGTAGCTGTTCCTAATTCCTCTGATCTTTGTCAGACTTTCACCCCATCTCTGCCTCTGTGTTTTATTTAACAAGACTTAATTTAAAAAATCCGTCTTACATGTGTATGTGTATGTGTGTATGTATATGTATATATATATATATATATATATATATATATATATATATATATATTTGGCAAATGTCTTCTACACACTCAACATCTCACCAGCCCTCATGTTGTTACTTTGGATTATTCTTTTCTAATCATACTTTCTGTCTTTGTATCTGGTACAGTAGAAGAACTGCAACAAGGATTTAAGTGTTTAGACACAATGACTATCACTGAATTTAACAGATTTATTCATTTCTCAGTAAGGATTTAAGTGTTTCTAGCCACAATGAATTCATCGCTGAATTTAATATTCATTGCTTAGTATATCACATTCAGATTTGAATTTTTTACTTTCATAGTGCCAATTCCATTTCATTTCCCATAAGATTCCAGTGAAGGGCTGAACAGGTGGCTCCATGGTTAAGAACACTGGCTGCTCTTCCAGAGGACCCGAGGTTCTGTTCCCTGCACCCGAATAGTGGCTCACTCACCACCCTCTGTAACTCTAGTTCCAGGAGATCCAGTGCCCACTTCTGGCCTCCACGGGCACTGCAGGCATNTGGTGCACAGACAAATATATATATATGTATACAAGACACCTATACACATAAAATAAAAATTATTAAAAATAAAACCTCATGTGAGATAAGATATAGAAATCCTGTGTATTAGTCAGGCAGTGGTGCACACACCTTTAATCCTGGGAAGGCAGAGGCAAGTGGATCTACAGAGCAAGTTTCAGGATAACCAGAGCTACACAGGGAAACCCTGTTTCAAAAAAACAAAAAAAAAGAAGAAATCCTATGCACTTAATTTTCACATGTTATTAAACAGGATTTAATTAAAGATCTCAAGTCAGAATTGAGTGGAAATATGGAAGAATTAATCCTTGCCCTGTTCATGCCTTCTACATACTATGATGCCTGGAGTTTACGGAAAGCAATGCAGGTATTCAATCTTATTTTCTATGACTATTCTGTATTGCTTAATGTATGAAGCCTCACAAATTTTGATAGTTCTGAATTTGCAGTGATAGATGAGGCAAAATATTTTGTATCATCTGAAATGTAGCTTAATTATCTTCAGAGACCTGTGCTTCTGTGTAATTCTCCCTCTCTTCATTTCATANAGGGAGCAGGAACTCAAGAACGTGTATTGATAGAGATTTTGTGCACAAGAACAAATCAAGAAATTCGAGACATTGTTAGATGTTACCAATCAGAATTTGGACGAGACCTTGAGAAGGACATTAGATCAGACACCTCAGGACATTTTGAACGTCTGCTCGTGTCCATGTGCCAGGTGAGTGTAGTATAAAGTCTGTGTGTTAGTGGAGGGAACATACATTTGTACGCTGAGCATTCGCCAGTGAGCATTCTTTATTGACAGTCAGCTCCGTGAATTATTGTTCACTTCTGTAAGAGGAACAACATAGAATGCAGAGAACAGATTTCCTTGTAGTTATTACTGAGACTTTGTTCATCTGACTTTTGTAAGGAATAAGAAAATAACTTCTTTCAGATTTCAAGAAATCAGAACTATCCTGAGGCTGTGGCAGAGGTGAAGATGAAAGTCCATGTCAGCTTAGCAGGGTCCTGTCAGTTAATTTAGACCATCAGGAGATGTGTAGGGCCACAGTGAACGTGCTAAAGATGTCAGAGCCACAGGAGAGGCAGGAGTACAGAGAAGTGCTGCAGTTGGCACCTTCCTTACTCCCTGGTGTGCAGGGAGGGGACAAGAGATGCTACCAAAGAGTATTTGGAATAGTATTTAAACATTGAGATGAGGTCGATGTATTGGGTAGACATATAAAACACTAACACACCAATTGAGTATCAGAGGTTACTTGCTGCCTGCTAGTGTACAACAGGACAGGATCTCAAGGGATCTAAAAGTGGGGGAGGGAGTCTGAGGAGCCAAGGAAAGATGGTTACAGAAAGTGCACTGATGTGGATAGTACAGAAGGTGTACAGATGTGTAGTGGATAGTACAGAAGGTGTACAGATGTGTAGTGGATAGTACAGAAGGTGTACAG
>LZPO01035006.1:137629-149163 GCA_001675575.1 Neotoma lepida | reverse complement strand
TAGATTTTCATACTGGAAAATGTAAAGAATCTACATTAGTGTATCTATAAAGAGAAAATAGATTGATTGGCTAGAGGGAATCCTCTAGACATGAAAGTTGCCTGTCTGATTCAGCTACAAAGATTGTATGCTGAGAAAAAAAATCAAAGGGCAGAAAATCATCCATGCTCTTCATATTTCTTTGTAAAATATAATCAGAAACAGGCTTAAGTGAAGCCACAGAATAGACTGGCTGCTCAGGCCCAGACTCCTTTCTAAAGCTTGTCTGCCTTGCAGTGCAGTGTGCCCTAAACCGCCCTGCCTTCTTTGCTGAGAGACTCTACTATTCCATGAAAGGCGCCGGCACAGATGACTCCACCCTGGTCAGGATTGTGGTCACTCGAAGTGAGGTGAGACAGGGTGACACTCTCTATGTCAGATTGTACTTGATTTTGAATGGTGATTTCTTCCGTGTTCGTGATTATGAAACCCTTCAGAGTGACGTCCCCTCCGTGCCGAGAGAGGTTTTCAGTACTAAAGACTTTAGCTTCTCAGTGAAGACAGCGCAAAAGCTTTCCTACTTGAAAAGGCCTGTGGAGAATACAGGTTTATGGGAAATTACCAAGTTTATATGTTTGTTTGTTTATTAAATTGCTAAGGAGACTAGGGTCTCATGAGATTGCCCAGACTGGCTAGGACTACAGGCATGCACCGTTGTGTCTGGCTTGCTTATTTACTGATTAATTTTTGCAGGGTGGAACTCAAGCCCAGGTACTTGTGCACACTAAGCAGTTACTCTGCCGTTGAGCTAAGCTTGGGTTCTGGTTTATTCTTTTACTTGGTCATGTGAAACGTAAAAATACCTGTGTAGATTAATCTGTTTGATATCAATGTTAGCATCTTTGTTCATTGTAAAATAACCTTTGAGTTCGTCAGTTTTTAGTTCATATATATTGATACTATTTTTATATATATTTGGGGGGGGGGCGGTGTTTCAAGACAGGGTTTCTCTGTGTATAGCCCTGGCTGCCCTAGAACTCCCTCTGTAGACCAGGCTGGACTTGAACTCACAGAGATCCACCTGCCTCTGCCTCCCAAGTGCTGGGCCACCACTGCCCAGCTATATTTTTAATTGAAATTATGTATTATTAAATAATACTGCAGAAGGTAGATTTTTTTTTAAAGAAAGACAAATAAAATTTGGGGTTTTTTTGTTTCTTTGTTTTGTTTTGTTTTTAGACAGGGTTTTCTCTGTGTAGCCCTGGCTGTCCTGGAACTCAATATGTAGACCAGGCTGGCCTCAAACTCACAAAGATCCTTCTGCCTCTGCCTCCTGAGTGCTGAGATGAAAGGTGTGTATCATCACACCCATCTTAAAATTTGGATATTTTTAAAACCTTGATGTGTGTTTATCCTTACACTTAAATTCTTTAAGCAGAATTTATTCTTAAATTACAATAAAATATGCATAATAAAATTTACCATTTTGACTTTTTTTTTTAGTTTTTTAGTTTTTTGAGACAGGGTTTCTCTGTGTAGCCCTGGCTGTCCTGGAACTCACTCTGTAGACCAGGCTATCCTCGAACTCTGAGATCCGCCTGCCTCTGCCTCCTGAGTGCTGGGATTAAAGGCGTGNGCCACCACCACCTGGCCCATTTTGACCATTTTTAAGTGTCCTGTGGCAGTAAATACAGTCACATTGTTGTACACTGTCACATCATCTGGAACTTTTTACGTCTTGCAAAACTAAAATTTCATACTCTTGGAACAGTCACCTCCCGCCCTTCTCTTCTGTCAGCCATTGCCACAGAACTTTCTGTCCCTAGATTGATGCACTAGATTCCTCTTGTGATTGGAATTGTACAGCATTGTTAAGACTGGTTTCTTTTACTTAGCCTAGGCTTCATAGGACTCATCATGATTGCATAATATGTCAGAAGTTTCATCTTAAGGCTGAATAACACCCACTGTATCTGTATATGACTGAGTTTGTTTATTTATGCATACTTGGTTTGCTTCTACCTTTTGTGTTTTGTGAATGATGCTGCTATGAGCATGGTGTAATCCTCCAAGTCCCTGCTACTTCATTTGGGAATTTAGCAAGAAATGGAGTTGCTGGATGATACTGTAATTCTGTAGATCCTTTTTTTAAATCACCATACTGTTTTCCACGCAACTACCCCATGTCACATTCCCACCAGGAATGTACAAGTGTTACCATTCCTTGGCATTCTTACCACCACTTACTATATTACACATTTTTATAAAGCTATCCTGTTATCAAATAACGTATATTTTAAAATGACTAGTATTTGGGGAATAACAGATGAAACTGGTATCATGTCTATCCAGTGTTTTCCAAAGCAGCAAACTGATGGTGTTCGCACAGGCGGCCTCAGCACTAGTATGAACGATATTTCTGGATTGCTGGTCATTTAGTGTCTGTCTTTCCCTCATTCTGATTATTATAGTATTATTAAACAAATGCATTTTCTTTTAACAGATTTTTTTTTTGACCAACCGTTTCTTACAGATTGACCTTGTTCAGATAAAGCAGATGTTCACCCAGATGTATCAGAAGACCCTAAGCACAATGATTGCAAGTGACACAAGTGGGGATTACAGAAAGCTGCTTCTGGCCATCGTTGGCCAGTGAGGGGGAATTTTGGTGTTTTTCTTTAATGAGTGACGCTATTCAGAGCTTATCCTTGCAAGCAACGAGACCTGCATGCAGCAATGTCGACACCACCTAACCAGAGTAGCTTTTTACTAAGGACTGTGTCAGGGTAACGTGCTTGGTTTGCACACATTGTTACTGCCTTAATTCTAATGTTATTTTTCTTTCTATATCCAATCAGTGTAAAAGCCATATCAATGACGTAGTAATTTTACATCATTTGTAAAGCTTCATTCTGACTGCTTTTATTTTAATCAAGATTTCAAGTTGAATAAAAATCACAGTAATCTCTAATTCTGTGTAATGCTAAAATTTTTTGAAGGTTCATTACCTCTAGTTTTGTTTTTTAAAGCTGCTGCTGGTCTGGTTTGACTTCAGAATGTAATTTTCAGTTCAGGAACAGAAGTACGTAGAAGCCACAGGAACTCCCATTGGATGGCTGAAGTTCCCTGGTACAGATGGAGTGAGACTCGGCCTCAGCTAGTAGTATTGTAGGACTTAGAGCCACATGATGTTCACTCAAGTAAGACAGTTTATCCAAGCAAACTCTTAACTCTGGAGATGTGGAAATTCCACTGTGTTCTTGAGACTCTTTCCCGTCCCAAGGCCAGCTGTTAGGAATGATTCCCAGTGCACGGGAGGCGCCTTGTTGACCAGTGGTGACCTCTGCCAGGCTGGCTTCTGAGCTGCTGAGACCCCAGATGTTACATTCTCTTGGTAACCAGAATGTTCCCAAGGCTATCAGGAGCTTAACTGAAGCCCAGGAAAGCTGCCTTCTCCACAGCCCAGTGTCATCAGCCCTAATATGATACTTCTGTCTTCCTGATTCAGTGGATGCGGAGCAAAGCAAACACCCTTCCATGTTTAAGTTGGAAGCCCTGACACTGAGCTTGCAGATGCTTGTGAGATGTCCTGTGAGTGCTGGTACCTGAATCTAGGTCCTCTGAAAGACCAACATCTTTGAGATCTTTTTACCAGTTTATTAATACCTTTTAGACCAGAACTTTTATAGGATATTACAAAATAGAGAAGTGAGTCCCCTTGTTAATTTCTGACAAAGCCAACAGTGGTTTTTAAAAGGTTCATATTATGTTTCAAATTATGTATGGGTATGTGTGTCTTTATATGGGTTATGTGCACATGGGTATAGGTACCCATGAAGACCAGAGGCCCCAGGTGGCCTGGGGTCCCCTGGAGCTGAAGTCACAGTCAATTCTGAGGTATCTGCAAGAGCAGTGCACACTCTTAGCCAGCCTGTCTGTCAGTTGTGATTTTGATAGCAATTGCTATCAAAGAATATGTACCCTGTACATATTCTTCTGATTATATTTTCGGTATGGTCAGTGCCTGAGGCCATGCTTAGTGGTATAGTGTGTACTCTGCATGCACTGGCTGTGTAGCCCTAGCTAATGTGTAACTTGCTATGCAGACCCAGTTGAAAAGTTTAAAAGGATTTGTTTTTCATTTTTACCTTTGTGTGAGCACAGACACTCACAGAGGCCAGAAGAGGGCACTGGATTTCTCGGAGCTGGAGTTACATATGGGCACTGGGAATCAAACTTGGGTCTTCTAGCAGAGCAGGAAGGGCTCTTTTTTTTTTTGTTTTATTTCTGTTTTACCGGACAGTTCCACTGTGTAGCCCTGGCTGTCCTGGAATTCACTCTGTACACCAGGCTGGCCTCGAACTCTTAAGATATATGCCTTCTGCCTCTCAAGTGCTTGGATTAAAGGGGTGCGCCACCACCACCCGGCCACGTGTGGAATCATCTCTATAGATCAAGAGTCAGCCTTTAAGATACAGATATTTTGAGAAAAGACCTAAATTAATAGTTTACCTTTGAAGAGAAGAAGACTTTTATATTGTCCAGGCTAGCCTCAAACGCCCCCTCGAGCGATCCTTCTGCCCCAGCCTCCCAAGTAGGTGGAACTAGAGGTAAGAGCCAGGGCATCCTGCTAAAAAGACCTGTGTTTGGGGCTGGAGAGATGGCTCAGAGGTTAAGAGCACTGACTGTTCTTCCAGAGGTCCGGACTTCAATTCCCAGCAACCACATGGTGGCTCACAACCATCTGTAATGAGACCTGGCCCCCTCTTCTGTATACATAATAAGTAAATCTTAAGAAAAAAAAAGACCTGTGTTCGCATTTGTGTAGTAAAGACTTTTTTCTTTTCTTTTTGATTTTTGTTTGTCTTTTGGCCTGATCTCACTGGGCTTTTTTTTTTCTTTAACGAAAGGTCCTTTTAGTTTTATCGTTCTATTTTTGTTTGTATGTGTGCCTGTAGCTGCACTTTCACCCAAACTTGCAAAAGGAAAACAGCCCCCAAGGGGCGTGGTTTTCAGAGCACAAGCGTTGCTTCGTCTTCCGTGAGATGGGAGAAAACAAGTTCTCGCGAGAGGTAGCTGGTTGCTATAGTTACAGAAAACCTAGCCTGCTTCTGCCTGAGGTAAGATAGTTGCTCCGTTTCCGAGGCCATAGGTAAAAGATGTTTTCCAGGCCTCCCCACTCTTCCCCTTCAGCCCAGCCCAGCTGTGCCCACCACCCCGCCTCACCCCAAGTCCAGTCACAGCTCGCGGCACCGGGGCTTCTGCGCGCGTGAGGAGAAATGCGGCCTTGTTGAGGGCAAGAGCAGGAATTAGGCATTTGTCCAAGGTCACGGTTACTCTGTCGGAAACGTCTTAAATCTACACTCCTGGGACTGCGGGTCTAGTTCAGTGAAGTGCTTACACAGACTCTGTGTTGTATGCCTAGCACCTCGAGAAAAACCAACAAAACCTCCACCCTCATTAAAAAATAAATAAAAACAAACAACAACAACAAACAAATGTCCCAGAATGAGGACTGGCTGAATTCACAGCCACGGTGAGTGTTTCCGAGTGAGAGAGATAGGAAATGTTTAAAGTGAGTGAAGAGCATTGCATCCGCTTTTGAAAGAAGGACGGAAGAAAATAAATAGGAAAGCAAAGAATGTGAAGATTCCAACGTGATTATGTATATGCACTGGGGCGGGGAGGGGACCAGCCTAAGCCAGATCACAGACTAGATGGGGGGGGAGAAATTGACAGCACTGCTGAGGCTGGAGCGATGGACGGTATTTACCTGTACCTCTCTGCTTTGCTCTCCAGATTTAGCCTCACATTAGGATCCAAACATACTGAAATATTTGATTTGCTTTTTGGTCTTTTTGAGCCTTTTGCGGTCTTTTCTTTCTACCTGGAACCGCCTTCATTTTAAACTATTCTTTTAACTCCAGGTCGCTCTCATGAGATTTTCCTGGTATGCACATGCACACACCCGCTCTCAGATCCAGTTAGGTCCCAACTCCACACATCCCTGCTCAATGGTGGGCTGCTAAGGTAACAAGCTTGTCTGAAACTGCTTCCTTTTTCCTGTATGACACTTATAAGGCTTTAGCATGTACCAAGTCATAATCGAAAGTTAGTTTCCTCCCCATCCCCTAATCCTGCCACAGTACCTGACACAAAGCTTATACCTCTTGGTCTATCTACATGTCTCTCTCTTCCTCACTAGACTTTAAATTCCCCAAGTAAGGGGACTTCTATCATTTCTCTTCTATCCTCAGCATTTACCCTGTCCCTAACTTAATAACTTAATAAAACTCAATTAATGATTTTGATGGAAATGGAATGGCTTAGAATAAAAAGGAGGCAGAGAGACTCAAAGATGTGTGTTAGTCTAGTACAAGGAACACAAGTGAACTAACTCATATGGCACTAATTTACCAGAGAGAAAGGGGCTCACACAAAAGGCGTTCCATATATGTATTCGATAAGGAAGTCTTGGTGCCACTGAAGCCCTGAGAGAGCCTGGAAGCATTGGGGTGAANAAGAGATGGGAGGCTTTTATGTAACTGCAAGACTGAGGGAGTCACTGGAAAAAGGCAGAGTAATAGGAAGCCTGAAGCCTGCAACTGGCTGTCTTCTTTGCATCACCCATCCCAGACAGACTTAGCACAGTATGTCCTCACAGCTAAGTTCCACTCGGGTTTTAAATTGATTTTCAGTAAACATGTGAAACAATGGATTTCTTTATGACAGATCCATACATCTCTGTCGTTGTACTTAGTTTAGATTCTCTCCACTGTCCTTTCTACCTTTACCCCCAAATAGTTCCACATCTGCTTTTGTGTTGTGTGTTTGTTTAAACCTAGGTTCTACGTGTGAGAGGGAACATGTGTCTGTCTTTTTTACCTTGTGTTATCCCTTTTTATCCCTTCTCCCTTTGCACCCCTTCCTCCTCCTGTGTAACCCCCTTCTACTTTCTTGTCATGTATATATTATATATATCTAAATATAAGCACCTCATATGAGAGAAAATATAACATTTGTCTTTCTGAGTCTGACTTGCTTTCCTCAACACAATGATATCCAATTTGATCTATTTTTCTGTAAATAACATAAGTTCATTCTTCTTTACAGTTTATTGTATATATAATATATGTGGTATATATGCCATACTTTCTTTATTCATCTTGGGAGCTTCCAGGCTGGTTCCATACCTTGGCAGTTGTGAATAGTGATACAATGAACAGGTACAAGTAGCTCTGTATAATACTCCTTCAGGTATTACCAGGAGTGGTGTTGATGGATGATGTGGTAGCTTTAGTTTCACCTTTCTTTATGTGTATGGGTGTTTTGCTTGAATGTTTGTCTGTGCACTATGTGCATGCCTAGTATCCTCAGAGGTCAGAAGATGGTGTCAGATCCCATGGAACTGGAGTTACAGACAGTTGTGAGCCTCAATGTGGTGCTGGGATGGAACCTGGGACCTCTGGAAGAGCAGTCAGTGCTCTTTGCCACTGAGCCATCTGTCCTGCCCCCTATTTTTATTTCCTTGAGGAACCTCCATATGGATTTTCATAATGGCTGCACTAGTTTACTTTCCTGGCAGCAATGTATAAATAAGGCTTTTTCTCGTCACATTCCACTTTGGATTGAATTAGAAAACCTGACCTTTGAGAAAAAAACGAACAGTGGGGCATGTGTTTCCCNTGGCAGAGCGCTTACATAGCAGTCACAAAGTCAGGATCTGACTGGATTTGACCTCCAGTACAGCACAATCTCAGATAATCCCAGGAGGACCAGGAGTTCAAGGTCACATCTGTCAGCAGTCAGAGCATCGAGTGCCTGCCACTGGGGCTCAGCTGGCTTTCTCCACTCATACAGTTCAAGATCCCCCAGCCCGGGGAATGGTGCCACCAACAGTATGTCAGTCTCCCCACCTCCACATAACCAAGACCGTCCCCCACAGGCATGCAGTCCCAGGATATTGTAGATTTCTCAAGTTGACAGTACTAATTATCACCACTAATCTAGACTATGTGAGATCCTGTTTCAAACAGATACATTTGTTTATGAATGTATGTATGTATTTATTTATTTAGGTAAGTAAGACATTTGGTTGTGTAGCCCTGGGTAAGTATTTTTGAATTCACTATGTAGACGTGGATGGCCTAGAACTCATAATCCTCCAGCCTCAGCTTCCTAAGTGCTGGGGTTACAGAGGTGTGTGCCATCACACTTAAACAATTTACTTTTTTAAAATAACTTCTTTTAGGATTTAATTATTTTATGTATATGGCGCTCTATCTGCATGTACACCTGCATGCCAGAAGAGGGCATCAGATCCCATTATAGATGGCTGTGAGCCACACTGTGGTTGCTGGGAATTGAACTCAGAAACTCTGGAAGAGCTACCAATGTTCTTAGCCACTGAGCCATCTCTCTGACCCTGGACAATTTACTTTTGGAATTGTTTGTAAAATTATTTGAAAATAGAGATATATGCCTTTATTGCTTTCAAGAGTCCATAGAAGCCAGCAGTGGTGGCGCACGCCTTTGATCCCAACACTTGGGAGGCAGAGGCAGGCGGATCTCTGTGAGTTCAAGGCCAGCCTGGTCTACAGAGTGAGTTCCAGGACAGCTGAGGAGCTACCCCTACACACATAGAAACCTTGTCTCGGAAAAAAAAAAAAAAAAAAAAAAGAATCCATAGAACAAACATTACCTCTGAAGGGAACTTTTCAGACTGTGGAGGAAATGTGGGCGGAACACATATGATTTTTTTTGCGTGTCCTAGGTCAGTTATGTGTTTAGGAACCTTTAGCATCAGTTAGTGGAGCCACGCTGGTGATGACTCCTGAGAGCATTTCCTCTCCAGCAGCACAGGTGGCGGAGTGTGGATAAACAATGCTGGCCTCTAACGTGCCTGCGGCTCCAGTGCTCCTGGTTATGATGNGGTATATAAGGAAACAGTCTTCTTTGTTATCTTTACAGAGGCCGAGTGCTGACATGGAACAGGTGTCATCAGCAAGCAAAACAGTGCACATTACTGTGACAAACGGATATGATTTGGTAAATTGATTCTTGGAAACCCACAAAGTCCCCGTTTAGGAGCGTGGGGGAAGACTGCATCATTTTTCTCCCTCAAGCATAGTGACCTCCTCCCCATTATTCCACGTTGTTAGTTTATACTCAACAAGTCAGAATGGTGTGTGTCTAAAATACCTGGCCTCTTGAATGCTAAATTTAACAGGGTCAAAACAAATGTGTCTTAGTTAGGGTTTCTCTTGCTATGAAGAGACAGACACTGTGACCATAAAGGAAAACATTTAATGTTTGCTGGCTACAATTCAAAGGTTTAGTCCATTGTCATCATGGCAGGAGAATGGTGGCATACAGATACGGTATGCTGAGAGTTCTACATCCGGTTCCTAAGGCATCAGGAAGAGAGATACACTGGACTTGGCTTGAGCATCTGAAACCTCAAAGCCAGCTCCCAGTGACACACTTCCTCCAATAAGGCCACACTTCCTAAAACAAGGCCACACCTCCTAATAGTACCACTCCCTTTGAGCCTATGGGGGCCATTTTCATTCAAACCACCACAAGTCATTTCTGTTTTGCTAAGTAATTTCCTCCCCCTACTCCTTTCTTCTGAGGCAGAGTTTCACTGTCTCAGGCTGGCCTCAAATTCACAGCAATCCTCCAGTCTCAACCTCCTAAATGCTGAAATTGCAGCATGAGCCATCACATCTGGCTTACAATTTCTTTTTTCTTTTCCTTTTGAAAAGGTTCTAAACTTCTTGAATTCTCTCAATGATTAATTTCATTTTAGGATTTCAAATAATAGACTAGCAAAAACTACTAAAAATTAGGTAAAAAATGAAATGGGAAAATATTCACTGTCCTGAAGTTTACAGAGCTGTTCTTTAAAAGGACATAGTTAGTGAGCTCTGTTTGTTTAATAATGTATATGTAAAAATGTATACATGTGTACATATTCACAATGAAACATAAAAATATGTTTTGAAATGTTAATAGTGCCTGCATATTAGAATAAGGCCACAGCAAATTTATTTCCCTGTGTAATTTTTCTGACTTTTTAAAGATGTCTGGCAGTATATTCTTATAATCAGATAATACAAGAAGTGATATATTTTTAAATTGTAACGTAAATGACACTTAAGTAGAGTGTTGCGGTTAGCTAGGACTGCGTTTGTTTAATGATCTTACACTTGTCCCGTTTGTAATTGTGGTGTAGCTTGTTAGAGGAAAAAACAAAATGATGTTTAGTTGAGGTCGAGATAGGTTGCCAGATTNGTAGGAAAATTATGCATTTGAAATTGTAACGTGATGTTTCTGCCCACAGAAAGGCTTTAAAGGAGACACCCCAGTTACTTTTGTTCGTGCAGAATTCAATCAGGCAGTTCTCGGAGACTCTTCAAAAATCACTGTCTCTCCAGAAGGAACTGCAAAATACAACTTTACTACCAGCATTGAGCTCAATCCAGATGGAGGAATCGCTTTAGATGACCTCGCTCACAAACCCTTGTTCCGTAAGTCTCATGGTTCAAGGACATCTCAAGGAGATTCTGAGTACTCAGTCGCTGTGATGGGAGACCTGCATATTCCTTACACTGTGCATAGGAATAACACAGGGGACTTTGTTTTATCTGCTTCCAGCATCACAAACCGTAACATGCTAATTCTATCAGTTTTTCATACTTTCTCTTCTAGAAGTTTCCTTTGTATTCCAATGCTTGTGGTTGCCAGGTTTTAGAGAAAACGGTTTTTAAAAAACCCACAGAACTTGATACATACTTTAAAATTGCCCTTGTTTATTTGACATTTAAGCCTAACTGGGTACCCTGTGTTATTTGTGCTTTTGTATATGCACCATCCTCACTGGCNATTTTGCATTTGCCTCTCCTGCTGAGGGATGTTCTTCTTAAAATCAGGGCTGGATTACAATAAATACAATAGGAAAGAGTGGCTCTTTGAGATGATAAGGAGTAGTAACATTGTTGCCAGATAGCTATATACATCCATTGCCTTTATATGTATGCATTACATGATTAAGATCTGTTTCTTACAACTTACAGGCAGAAAGTGCAGACGTTACTGAGCTAGTGACTTCTTACGGGCTTTCCATTAGAAGTCCCTGATGCCTTCTTNGGTTTCAGGATAATTGTTTCGGCTGCTGCTGTTATTGCTGTCTATGCTGGAGNTTTTATCTGAAGCCTCACGCAAGCATTCTTNCCATTGAGCTGTAGACCCCATGCCAGAACTCACTTTCTTTAACTTGGACTTTGCTTGCCATAGCTTTGCCGTCTGATGGAGTTGTTAGAAGTGTTCTCCTTTTCTTTGGCTCTTCTAGTAACCGTGACTGAGGTCTTAGCAAAGGAAAAGAAACAGAAGGACGAGAAGACCTTTACTCTGGGCCAAGCTGTGGTGGACCTTCTTCCTTTACTGGAAGGTCAGATGTGTAATTTATCTAAAAGTAAAATAACAAAATGCATAAAACCTCTACCCAGCAGTGTGTAAAGCTCGGCCTCCGTGGCTTTGAAAGGTTTAGTGGG
>LZPO01035006.1:109970-137394 GCA_001675575.1 Neotoma lepida | reverse complement strand
TCTCTGACTTGACTCTTTCTTCTCTGGCTCAACTTGACCTTACAGGAGAGGACTCATTTGAAACGGTGGTCCCATTACACCCTGTGCAGGGGTCACCCTTAGAAACTCCTTCACCAGGCTCTAAGGTAATCTGAGTTCTAAATCTTAGTGTTTTCAGCTGCCTCCTAATCCATCTATTAAGGTCAAGCTCGGGTGAGTACAATGCATCGGGCACTTCCTTTCATGATACCTATATTGCTAGTTTCTGGTGAACAGGCATGAATAAGGCTAAGTCCCACCTTGTGAATTGTAACCCAGTGTGATGAATTAATGTAGCAATGAGCAGGTATTGGTTACTTTGCCCAGAAGGGCAAGTAACTTAGGGAAAACTGAACTGTGGAAATGCTTCGTGGGCTGTATGCCAGCAGGTTAAATTGTATATGACAGTATATCCTTAGGCATGGCAGCCTGCCTCTGGTTGAAGACTTCTAATTNGACAGTACCAGCCAATACCCTATCCTGAATTCCAGAATGTGAGACTTTGCAACATATTGGAATTCTTTTCAGTGACAGCCTATGAATATCTAGACATACCATTCTGAAACTGAACTCAGCATCTTCCCCTAAACTTACTCTTTCTTTTATCTTAGTGCCTTAGGCTGATGACAGTACCTATCCATGAAATTACATGACATAGGACCTAAGTTACACCCATGGATCCTAACTACAGCCAATCTCCAAATCCAAATCGTCTCCCTCCTAAGTGTCTTCAGACTCTTTCTTTTTACCATTTTCCTACTCCATGTCACCTGGGCTTTCATTGGGTCATTATGAGGAAAATCTTAGCACTTATTTCCCTTTGGGCTGAAGGTAGCACACTGTTTCAGTCCCTTTCACAGTAGCTTTTCTTTGGACCCAGAATTATTTTTTCTTTATTTCCTTTGCTGATCCAAGTCACAAACTCCTTTATAGCCTGCAAAAGTAGACTCAGATGCCATTGTTTGCTACTCTCCTCTAGCCCGATAATTAATTACTCACTTCTCAAAGAGGGTATTTTGTACAGGATTTTTCATAACTCATAAAGCTATGATACGAGTTTCATAATGAAAGGGAATGTGTCTTTTGTGTGTGTGTGTGNGAGAGAGAGAGAGAGTGAGTCTCTCTGTGTAGCCCTGGATGTCCTGAAACTCACTCTGTAGACCAGGCTGACCTCGGACTCATAGAGATCCACCTGCCTCAAGGTGTGTGCCACCACTGCCCAGCTGGAATGTGTCTTCTTTAGCATATTATTAGCAGTCAATACACATAAAGGGGCCAGTGAGATGGCTTACTGAGGGGACACACTTGGCTGTCAAACTTATGACTTCAGTTCAGTCCTAGAGACCTACATAGTAGAGGGAGAGAACCAACTCAAAAAGTTGTAAATACACATTTAAACCTTTTTATTGTATTGTGTATGAAAATGTTAGGTATGCATACACATGCAAACATATGACACACATATACACACATATACTTAAAAATGTCTCTCTTTTTTTATTTTTCAAGACAAGGTTCCTCTGTATAGCCTGGGCTATCCTGAAACTTGATCTGTAGAACAGCTGGCCTCAAACTCAAAGATCTGCCTTCATCTGCCTCCTGAGTGCTGGTGCCTGTGCCACCACCACCCAACTGAAAAATCTTATGATAAATCACTACATTTAAATTATTAAAATAACCATAAGGGAATGGGTATGGTGATTCACATCTTCAATCTTAGCACCTGGGAGGCAGAGGCAAGGTGGATCTCCATAAGTTTGAGGCCCTGCTGGTCTAGAGAGCGAGTTCCAGGCCAGCCAGGGCTACATAGTGAGACCCTGTGTAATAAGTGTGATGATGATGATGATGATGATGACGATGATGATGATGATGACGATGACAAAGCCAGCCATGGGCCTGTAATCCCAGTGGAAAGTGAAAACCAATATCCAAGGCTGTCCTTTAGCCACCACGTGCTCACCATGGCACATGTATGCCTGATCACATACACACGCATCATACATGCACATACTCTATCCCACATAATCATAAAATACAGGCGCAATCGCACTTCACGAGTGCCTACTAGTTATGTTCAGTATGGAATCATCCAGTTCCTCTCCCATGTGTATTGTGTTTGCATTTTACCTCACTGTCGTAGAATGAAAAGGCCTCTAGTTCAATATAGGACTCTTCACTTCTTTGACTCTGTCTTTGGCTCTTGGTACCCGGGGAAGATAAAATTTGAGTTTATCTTTATAATTGAGTTCAGCCTCATCTTGAACAGTGGTAGCAGAATACATCAGTAAAGACANTGAGGACATATGGCAGTTCTCCTAAGTGCTGGGTCATTTTATTTTCTAGCAATGCAGTCTTGACGTGAAGGTGTTTGTGGCAGAGCCCTTACTGACCCCAGCCCAGGTCTCAGCTAGCAATCTACTGAAGGTCACCCTGGAGGCTGCCTATTCTGTGCCAGAGTCATTTGTGCCAGTCGGGCCTCAGCAGAACTACATAGTTGGTCTGCAAGTTCCATCAGTTGGTGAGGTAAAGCCCTTCTCCCAGATATCTACCTGGGCTCAAGCAAGCCTACACTCATGGACATGTTCCTCCCTGCCAAGACTGCATTCAAATTCACTCTACCAACAGCTAAGATTTAGTTGAGGTTTAAAAACTAACATTTGGGCTGGAGAGATGGCTCAGAGGTTAAGAGCACTGGCTGTTCTTCCAGAGGTCCTGGGTTCGATTCCCAACAACCACACGGTGGCTCACAACCATCTGTAATGAGATCTGTTGCCCTCTTCTGGTGTGCAGGCACACATGCAGGTAGAACACTGTATACATAATAAATAAATCTTAAAAAAACCTAACATTGATTTTTGTTTTACATGTATATTTTCATAACCATNTGCAGTTACACACTCTATACATTGCATGTAATTTATATTAATCACTATATAGTTATGATTCAAAATATGTGCAACATTTAAAAGTTGCCAGTTCTTGGTGTGCTTATACATGGATTATTTTATGAGTTTTGTATAAGTATCTCATTATACAATGTTTCCTCTTAATTCCAGGTATTGTTTAGATTAGATCTCTAGATCCAGGAACACATAAGGTCCCTGCTGGAGAGTCCCAAGGTGCAATAAGTTAGTGACTGCACCCGTGCTACTGACACAGCCTTGCATGTAAATTTTTGTAACACTAATGTGCTGGGGATTTAGGTGGGTCCCAGAGACACTTGACTTCCATTTCTACAACTGGAGTAATCTGAGTCTGGATGGTTGTTTTCCTATCCAGGGACAACCCCATGACTGTGTGTGGCACATCTGTGCATGGCTAAGCTCCAACTTCAGGTTTCTACTATTTTTTTTCCTTTGGGCTGGTGAGATACCTTAACGAGTAAAGGTATATTGCTGAGCCCGATGACTTGAGTTTGATCCCTTGGACCTACATAGGGAAAGAAAATACCAGCTCCCAAATTTGTGCACATGTGTGCACACACATGTGAGTTAATAAATAAAACACTTTTTAAAAGAATAACTTACATTTTATTGTGTTCTCTATAATTCACAGAGTTATACATTAGCACAAATAGAATGAAGGTCACAGGCCCCTACTACATAATCATTGGAATAATACCCAGAATTCTACTAGAAAAAGTAGTAAGCAGACTTTTTATACATTCCAAAGCCCCTGCAAGTGTCCTCACATCTGGTATCTATTGTTTTAGAAGGACTTCCCTATGGTATTCAAGAATGGAACCTTGAAGCTTGGAGGAGAGAAAGAACCCGTTCCCCGGCCTAAAAAATGGCCCATTGCTAACATTCTTGCTCCGGGAGCTAATAACATTCCTGACTCATTCATTGTGGGCGGTCCCTATGAGGAAGAAGAAGGAGAGCTCAACCACCCAGAGGTGAGAGAACAGACTCATGGTAAACACCGTGCACTAACAGATTATAAGCCCTTTGTGCGTCTGAAATTTATACACACACACACACACACACACACACACACACACACACACACACCCCTGGCATTTGTCAAAACTGGTTGCATGTGAAAATCAATATCGTCTAACTCTGCAAACAGAATCATTTATATCCAATTTACTCTTTCTTTTATATTTATTTCATTTTGAGTCGATAAGTATGTTATTTAGTTGTTACTATAATGAAATACCCAAGATAATCAACTTATAAAGAGAAAAGNTCTGTTTTGGTTCACATTTGAAGGTTCGGCTGACTCTGTGATAGGTTGGACCCTCTATTTTGTACCGAAGGAGCCCCCTATTAGGCTTCATTTCCTAAAGGCCCCAAACTACCAGTAGTACCACTCTTGGGGGGCCTTTAACATAGAGGTCTTTGGGGGACATTCAGCTTCCAAACTATATACAGTTCAAAATTTAAAATTAAGAAGCGTGCAGTACCAGTCTTTCTCCTGTGTGTGTCTCCTTCCTAACTCCTTTCTGTCTTATTTCTCTAGTCCTACTTTGTCACAGTTGNTCCCAGATGCCTCTGTACATACAGAAGGGAATAAGTACAGCGACACAGACAGAAGACTGAGAGACAGAACCTGCCTCTCTTCCTGTACATACAGAAGGGAGTCAAATTTCAGGACAGGCTTACAAACAAAAATAAGTGCTTAAAAGAAAACAATAAGAAGTTCCCAGGGCTACATTTCTATTAGTCAATTTGTGATGGGAAAATGCCTTTCCATTTGATGATGGTTCCAAAGGTGGTGAAATAATATTCAGACAGCATTATAGCAAAGTTTATAGATAAAATTGTTTTTCTTTTCTTTCTTTTTCTTTGTTTTGTTTTTCAAGACAGAGTTTCTCTTTAGCCTGGTGGTGGCGTACGCCTTTAATCTCAGCACTTGAGAGGCAGAGGCAGGCGGATCTCTGTAAGTTCGAGGCCAGCCTGATCAACAGAGCGAGTTCCAGGACAGCCAGGGCTACACAGAGAAACTCTGTCTTGAAAAAACAAACAAACACGAAGCCACTCCTGTTTTTCTGTTTATTCCATGGTATTGTTTTTGTTGTAGGACTGGGTGTAGATTGTACTTACATCAGGATCAGGGAAACACGTCAGTTTTGCCTCACATATTTATAGACATTAGTACATACATGTTGATACTGTCCCCATCATTTTACAGGCTATTATACAATTTGCTTTGTTTTACTTCATAGTGTATCTTGAGTATTTTTTATATCACTACATTAAAATAATGTTCATTTGTTTTCCTTTTTTGTGGTTGCTATATGATATGACATTGAGTGGACACACTTACGTATTCACTCCCTTACTAATGATAATCAAGATTTTTTTAGTTTGATTTTTTTTCTTTTTATTTCAGCATATATTTATCAAGGGCATAGAAAAATGGTAGAAAAGTGACTGCAAATGATTCTCACACTAGTCAACAAACATCAGTAGAAACATTCAGAAAAATAATTAGTGAAATGAGGCTGTTGAATTCTTTTCATTGACTCTAAATAAGCTAGTAATAAAGGTAGCTGTTAGCATTCTGAACCGCCCCTTCGGGACCCGCCCAGCATCCTGATGTCTTCTTACGTGAAGTCCCCTTTAAGAAAAAACCCTCCCTTCTTCTCCTTCCTTCCTCCCTTTCTCGCCATGAGGTAGTGCACACCTCTGCTTTCCCTCTTTCCCCCTCTTTCTCTCTCTCCCTCTTTCACTCTCCGCTCCTCCTTTAGTAATAAAACTTTCCACGTGGATGCCCTGTCTGCATGGTGTAACTTTCCGTGGCATCTCCCTCACCCACCAAGGCCTCTCGAAGGCCATTTTACAAAAGTAGCAACATTTAAAAATTGCTAAAATGTCTTTTCTCATCTTGAGTGAATATTCATACTTCCCTTAGATTGATATTTTGTTTTATATATTTAGATCTTATGTTATATTTTAGTTTACGTAATTGTTTCTCAGCCTTGGCCATACTTTAAAATTAACTGTGAAGGAGCCTTGCACTTGGGAGGCAGAAGATCTTTGAGGCCAGCCTAAACTACACGGCGAGTTCCAGGCCAGCCAGGAGGCCAGCCTGGTCTACATAGTAAGACTCTATCTCAAAAACCAAACCAAACTAAAATCTGTAAAGCTTTTTTTGAGAATGAGTCTCAACATTTGCCTAGGTTGGCCTTGAACTCATCTTCCTGCCTCATGACCCTCAGAACTAGGATTACAGAGATGTGCCACTACACACAGCCCCTGGAAATCTTTAAAACGATGATGGTGGTGTGTTACTTTCGTTTCCTGTTGCTGTGGTAAAATATTCTGACGTAAGCAACTCAGGAGAGGAAGGGAGTGTTTAGCTCATAGAACCAGGATACAGTCTGTCATTTCAGAGAAGAACTGGTCACATCACAGCCGTAGTCAAGAGCAGAGGATTCGTGCACACAGCCTGGTGCCAGCTCCTTTCAGGACTCTACTAAAAATAGATAAATAAGTACACACTGCCACTCAATGAGTCCCTCCATGATTTTTATGTGTATCCTGAACTGAGAATCTCTGACTGAGGTTATGTGCATAAACATTTGGCATTTAGTGATAGGTTGATGTAACATAGCATTATCTCAGTAGATTATCTCATACTCCAGGCAGTTGTGGTAAGTGTCAAGTATGAGAACTCCCACAGACCATCAGAATAAACAGAAAATTCATCTGATTATCTCACAGGACAGGGAATTTAGGAACCAAGCAGAAAGCATAAAGAAGAGGGTCGTCTGGGACCTGGAGAGCCGCTGCTACCTTGATCCTTCTGCAGTTGCAAGGTGGGAACAGAAAGGCACATGCCTAACCAGCCAGGTTCGCAGGAGCGGGGAGTTGTTCTCCCCCTCACCCCCAGACAGGTTTCCCTGCATAGCCCTGGCTGTCCTGGCACTTGTAGACCAAGCTGGCCTCAAACTCACAGAGATCTGCCTGCTCTGCCTCCCAAGTGCTGGGTTTAAAGGTGTGTGCCACCACCGCCAGGCTAATTTTGATTGATTCAAATACAGCATAATCCGGTTAAAAACTACTGTTGTGGTGTTTAACTCAGTCTCGTGTACACAAGAAAGCACACCTAAATCTCCTTGAGAACAAAGGAAGCTAAAGACAGATCAGAAGTGACTACACAGAAGCTCCTTGTAAAGTCCATGTGACACCTTCCATAAAGATGAGTTCTAAGATTGACTGAGAAAAACAAGTTTATGAGAAGGGTCTGGAGGAGGGTCTCGAGCTGGCTAGAAAAAAGTGCCACTCTAGCCTTCTGGTGGAAAACAGGTTTGCATTCCTTTCCTTGGAACAACTGTGTGTGCTTAACACTCCAGATTCCCCTGGGGCATGTCTGGCCCAGCACATAAGAGCATTTGTTGCTCTTGTGGAGGACCTGGGTTTGATTCCTAGCATGCACATGGCAGTTCATAGCCATCTATAACTCCAGTCCCAGGGAACCCAATGCCATCTTCTGACCTCTGGGCACCAGGAATGCATGTGGTGCACACACATACATGCAGGCAGAACACTTATACACATGAGATTTTTTGGAGCCCTGGCTTGCACTTTCCATTGCTGGCAGGAAGTGGGAGAAGGGAGTGTGTGTGGATTTAAAAGGGTACAGGCTGCGGCTGGTGGGAGATGCTGTCTGGGTGTTACCCCTCAGAACCACCCAGGAGCCTACTAACCTCTNTTTATGTGTCATGGGTCATCTCTAGATGACAGTGATGCTAGAAAATACGCTGTTTAAGTTGGACGTATTGTCACCCACCCTGAGTCATGGTCTCATTCTGGGAAGAGAGGAGGCTTGATACTGTCCAGATAACTGTCTCTGCCATAGAGAGCCGGTTACAGAGACAAACACAGTCCCACTCCTCAGCTCTGGCTTTTAAAGACAAGAAGATCGTTTTTCAGAATAGTTTTACATTTATAGAAACAATGGGTAGGTATTTCAGAGGTGTGCTTCTGGTCCCTACCTAGTTGTATAACTCTTTTTAGACATTGATAGATTTGATTGGCTGATGTTTTACTGAGGATAAACTGTTGCTCGTGGTGTTATTTTGAGCACATACAGTCATCTGTTAGATGAATAAAGAATAAGACAAAGTTTTAATTGTTTTACTTTAATTGATTAAATGATGTTTTTCCTCATGTTCTATGGATTTGAATTTTTGTGACTTGGAATCTTTTGTTTCCCTCTTGTATGCACACCAAGACACATGCAGTTTTTCCTCACCCAAACAGGGCTGCTGGCAGGTTCTCCTCTGAGAAAACCTTTATTTCTCCTTTTCTGGATAATTGTAGTGAGTACAGATGGTCTTTGACAGGAGATGAGATTCTTGAATGAACATGATAGGTGGGGTGTGACACTCAGGTTCAAAGAATGCAAACATCTTTATGTCACTTACTGCTGCGACAAATATCCGACAAAAGCATGTTGAGGGGAAACAAGGTTGTTTTGTCTCATGCTGCGAAGGTCTGGTCCTTCATGTCCTAGCGGGGAAGGCACAGTGGCAGGAGCAGAGACAGTGAAGGCTGCTGCTCACCTTTCCCTCCTTACAGTTAAAGACTCCAGCTCCCCGCATGCTGCCACCCACATTCAGTGTAGGGGGGAGTCTCCCCTGTGCAGTTAAGCCGGTCTAGACATATCCTCAAAAATAAACCTGGGGATGTGTTTCTCTGTGGTAAATCTAAGTCCTACAAACTAGACAAGATCGACCATTACAATTTTCAACATTTTCGTTTGTGTTTATTTGTTTACACAGGGTCTCCCTATGTAGACTAGACTAGGCTGGCCTGAAACTCACTGTCCTCCAGCTTCTGCCTCCATCTGCCCCAGTGCTAAGATGAAAGACACGCACTCCCCTCAGCTCTCCCCAGTGGTTGGTTGGTTGTTGAGACAGGGTCTTGCTAAGTATCCCAGACTGGCCTGGAACTCACTGTGCAGCCCTCAAATGTGTGATCCTCCTGTTTTAGCCTACGGTCAAGCTTATATTACCAGATGACACTAAAAGATGTGTGATTTGACATTGTTAGTACTTAAGTAAAGTTATATTTATAAATCTATAAACCTAGGAAGGTTTTAAAATATCAACCCCCCGGGCTGGAGAGATGGCTTGGCTATTATGAGCACTGGCTGCACTTCCAGGGGGCGCTGGTTCAGTTCCCAGCATCCTCATCAGGCAGCTTACAACTGCTAGGAACTCCAGCTCCAGAGAATCCAGTGCTATCAGCAGGCACTGCACTGATGTGCATATAACCCACAGAGACACACATACACATAATTCAAAATAATAAAAAAAAATAAGTCTTTATTTTTTTAAAATCAGCAAACTAGCCCGGCATGGTGGTGCACATCTGTAATCCTAGTGTTGAGAAGCTGAAACAGAAGGTTTGGAGTTTGAACAGTCTGGGCTTATAGTAGTGAGACTGACTCAAAAACAGACAGAATATCACCTGCCTAATAAGACAGACTCTCTCTCTCTCTCTCTCTCCTCTCTCTCTCTCTCCTCTCTCTCTCTCCTCTCTCTCTCTCTCTGTCTCTCTCTCTCTCTCACACCCACCCACCCACACACACACACACACACACACACACAGGATTTCATTACTTTCTAGACGATAGATTTTATTTTTAGGACTTTGAACTGAGTGCAGGACTAGGCAAGGGCTCGCTCTACCACTGAACCATATCCCCAACTCAATTTGTTCATTATTTTTATTGTTTATTGTTTATTGTTCATTATTCATAAAAAAGAAGACTATTTCCTGTTAAGCTATGATGATCCATGTTTGCAATGTGGTCTGTTTTTTTAATTTGCAGTTTCCAGAAGCGAATTGCTGATTGCCGGCTCTGGCCCGTGGAGATCACAAGAGTGCCTTTGGTCATTGTACCAAAAGGGAAAGCAGGCAAACTGGAGAAGGTAAACATGTGTATCCCCAAAATAAAACTGGTGCAGAGGCTTCTGCCCGTGGCTACCAGCAGTTGGGGAGCTGAGACAAGGGTCATCTGCGCTCCAGAGCTGGAGAGCAGCCTAGGCAATGGAGAGCCTTCATCTCAAGTTTTTAAAATTAGAAGTGACCAGTCAAATTAAATCTGTTATTCTTTGTCTAATCTGACTTTATACGGCTGTGTTTCCTAATGCAGCTAGTTTGTGGTTCTTTGCCTTGGACTTTGTTGGTGTATGCACTGGAAGCCTTGTGTCCCAGGAAAACCTGGATGACTGGCCATGGACTTGTTCCAGCCTTGTTTCCAGAGACGTATTTCCCCTTGACCCTTTGTTATATTCTTACCATAGGTACCATAAGAAATAGTCATTTTTTTCTATGTCAAAGTGAGTAATACAATTCAATCTAGTCCATTTAGACTTACCTACAAAATGTTTTGGACTGCTTGTTAATATGATAGGATTCATAGATAAACCTCGATTCTGGGAAGACATAGTTTTGTGAACATGTTCTCTATCCTTGTTTCTGTACAGTCTCATCTTGACTCCTTATGTGTAAATTCCGTGAGGGTAGGGGTCATACTGCTTCATAGCTTGCACTGAACCTACCTAGCGTGACACAGCTCATAGCAGGTGCCTACAAACATGTAAGCGATTTGGTTTGGTTTTGAAAAAGGCTCCTTTGTATAACAAAAATGTCACCACCACAATGAACAAAAGGGAGCCTTGTGTACTCCCGGTGGGGATGGAAGCTCACCCATCCACAGTGGAAATCAGTATGGAGCTTCCTCGAAAACTAAAAATAGGTCTGACATCTGACAGCTATACCACTTCTGAGTATTTGCCCAAATGTCTCCAAGTCAACACATCACAGAGATAGTGGCATATCAGTGTTTACTGCCTCTGTTCACAGTAGCAGTTAGGGAACCAACCCAGGCATTCAACCACTAAGGAATGGCTCTAAAAATGTGGTTTAAATACATAATGGAATTTTTTTAGCCATAAAGAATAAAGTAATGTCACTGGGCGGTGGTGACGCACGCCTTTAATCCCAGCACTCGGGAGGCGGAGGCAGGCGGATCTCTCTGAGCTCGAGGCCAGTCTGGCTACATAGTGAGTTCCAGGACAGCCAGGGCTACACAGAGAAACCCTGTCTCAAAAAACATCAAAAAAAGGAAAAACCAAAAAAAAATTACAATAATAGATGCAATCATATTATACTGCCGGAGACGGCAAACAACATGCCTGACTTGCTGCCCAAGGAGTCCAGGAAGGAGGAACCCGAGATCGAGGACAAAGATTCCTCAGGGCATACCCCACTGGACTTCCTGCTGAGTTTCCTGTACGAGGACCTGGGAGAGACCCCCATTGTGTCCCGAGGGCAAACTTTTGGCACACACATGTGATGTTCTCATCCGTTCAGCTGTTACTTGTTCTTGTAATCTTCTTGCTCTATCTATTCTTCATGTTTCTTGTTCCTTTTCCTGAGGTGGTTTCTTTGAAATTAGACATTGAGAAAGCTAATACGTCAAGAAATTATACAGAGATTGAGACCCTTGCCGGCATTAGGGCTGTTAAATATGTCTTGGGAAGAAACCTAATTGATGAGAAGCCTTAAAGAGTTAAAGCACTGAGAGTTGCATAGATGACATTTAAACAATGGTTAACACACCAGCCTACAGCTCCATGGGAATGTCTTTCTAAAGCTGAAAAGATACAGGACTTAACAGAGCCAATATAGTGTCTTAAGACTACAAAAAATAGATTCTGTCTTAAATTTGCAGAAGAAGCATTAAAGAAACTGCAGCAAGGATGTTGCTAGGGGAAGCTAGCTGTCTGTTACCTTAACCCCTTGTTTGTATTGCTGAGCTTCCTGAGAAACAGCAAGTAGATGGCCTCTGGGGTGAGAACCCCAGATGTACTAATAATTATTAATCCGTGAAAGAATAAATGTTGCGCTTTGACTTTTTTCTTTGGTTACTTGCCTGGAAATTTTTGTGTGCAATCAGAGCTTCTCGCTTTCTGCTTTGGTTACCTGCCTGGAGACTTCTATGTATAATCAAGGGGCACAGGCTACATTTTGTTGATTTTTTTTTCTTCCTTTTTTTTGTTTGGTTTTTCGAGACAGGGTTTCTCTGTGTAGCTTTGCGCCTTTCCTGGAACTCACTCTGTAGCCCAGGCTGGCCTCGAACTCACAGAGATCCGCCTGCCTCTGCCTCCCGAGTGCTGGGATTAAAGGCGTGCGCCACTACCGCCTGGCCATTTTGTTGATTTTTACAAGAACCATGGAAACTATTGTGAAAAACCCAATCACCTGTTGAATTATCTCATCCCCTATTTCCTTGTAATATTAATAAAAGACTGGGGTTGAGTCAGATCTGCAGTAGTAGTAATACAGACTAGTAATAGTAATAGACAGTAGTAGTAGAGACTAGTAATAGTAATAGACAGTAGTAGTAGATAGTAGACAGTAGTAGTACANAATAGTAGTAGTAGTAGTAAAATAGAGTAGAAAACAGAACAGGATAGAGGAGAATAGAAGTAGAAGTAGAAGAAAAGAGAAGAGAAGAAAAAGAGAATAAAGTAGAATAGAATAGAAAGAGAGAACAGAAGAGAACAGAATGAGAGAACAAGAATAGAACAGAACNAGAGAAAAGAGAAAAGAAAGAGAAAAAAGAGAAAGGAGAAGGAGGCAAAGAAGACACACTTCTCCAGATCTGACAAGACTCGTCAGGTTGCATAAATCTCTGTGTCCGAGAGTTTTTTCTTAGCGCCTTCCAGGTATCCCTTATCTTTCAAGACCTATGAAAACTGCTGAGGCTGGCCCCCGGCATTATACCAATTAAGTCAGTGTTCCTGAATTTAATACAGATACATACAGTTACATCTGTACATATGACGTAAAGTAGAAGCATCACTGTTTAGGGGAACAAAAGGAACTAGGGGAAAGAAGGGGAAGAGTGTGTGGAGGGGTGTGCTCAGCGCACATTTATGTCTGATGTAACACAGTGCCATGGACAATGAATGTGTGCAATGAAAATTGTTTTGTTTTGTTTTGAGCAGGGTTTCTCTGTGTAGCCCTGGCTATCCTGGAACTCGCTCTGTAGACCAAGCTGGCCTTGAACTCACAGAGATCAGATTCCTGTGCCTCCTAAGTGCTGGGATTAAAGGTGTGTGCTACCATGCCTAACTCTGAGAATCATTTAAAATGGTGCTTAAGTGTGATATGCATGCATATATGAGTGTCTCTGTGTGAGTACACATGTGTACATGTGAGCACATACACATATGTGGACAATGGGGTGTGGAGGCCAGAAGTTGACACTGGATGTTTTCCTTGGTTGAATCCCACCTTATATGCTATATTGAGAGCTGCTGGTAGCAAAAGACCGTGGAAATATACAGCAGGTAACAACTAGTGTCAGAAGGTCAACCTATCAGAACCAAGGGTTCTGTTAGAGGAAACCATCATGCAAGGCATTATGGAATTACTGCCTTTTGAATGAATTGGCTGTTTCTTCTTGTAAACTTCCTGTGTAATAACAGCTATGATTCTCCCCATTTATCGTGCATTTCCATGTTATGTGTACAGGAATCTCACAATTACATCTCAATCTTATGGGCACACATAATTGTGGATAGTCTAGAAGATGGTTTCTTATTTAACTGTACAATTTTTATGAATAGAAACACACTAAAATATGCTTCATACTAGGTCTTTTGTTCCATGTGGACTGTAGACACTTAGAGGTCTTGTTCTCTCCTTAGCCACTGATAAGGCAAAATTGGCCAAATGAAGTGTCCTTGTGGAACTCTCACAGAGCGCGGAATTGCAGGTGCCTGGCCTTGTTGAATCAAAACCCTTCAGAAGTGATAGTGCAGGTGTCTGGCCTTCGTACATCTTAGTCCTTCTAGAGATCAATAGCACCTATGTTGCCCTAAGCTTCCTCCACCAGCACCTCCCCACTCTGATTCAAATGACAATTAACACTTTGTATTTATTTCTACACCAGTTTTTAAGGCAAGATTTTAGGCTCAATAGACTAATTACATATAGGTCCTGAGATTCAGGTGACTAACAGAAAAAGGCTGTTAACTGACTAACCACATCTGGATATTATTAATCACATAAAATAGTACACGTATTCTTTGCCTTTTCCTTAAATCTCTCATTGGTTTAATTTCTTTCCTTGTAACCCTTGTAGCTATCCCTTTAAGAGATAGCCAGAACTTTTTGCAACCTACAGCTGTTGTCAGTCACCAATTAAGCTGACCAGGTCTTTGCCAAGTGTGACTCTTATCAGAATACTAGTCCCTGAGAGTTTACTTTGTAGTTTTTACTAACAAGTTGTTAATGAATGGGTGTATGTATGTGAGAGGGGAACAAAGAGGGGACGACGATGGAAAGAACTAGATAGAATAATGAGAGAACGACAGAGAGGAGCTAAGTATGCGAACAGAAAAGAAACTGTGTAGATAGAATTGACTGAGAAGAATAAAGAAATGAACTAAGGAACTCAGTGTGCTTAGATTCATTGAATATCCCTCAGATTAGAATCCTAGTCGCTTGTAACTTCTGTTCAGGACCCTGATAGAAATCTCCTTAGGACAGGCACCTGTGGAGAATTCAGTAATGCTGCAGCCAATCTCTCACCTTGAACCCAGAGCTCTCCACTTGGGCTAGTCTAGCGAGCTGCTCTGGGATCTCCTGTCCCCACTACCCAGTGTTGGACTCTGGTGTTTGTTCCCTGTGATCAGCATTTATGGGTGCACTGGGATGCAAATTTCGGTCCTAACACTTGTGGGGCAAGTAGTGTACCCACTGAGCCACCTCCTGAACTCCTGAAACTCCTGAAGAGCTTTTAAGTAAGGAACCCTAAAAAACAGTTCCATCACCATTAGCCNTTTCCCTCTTTTGTTTAATATGTGTTGGTAGCAGCCCCTAGATTTCAAAGCCACAACATATTATGATGCAGAAAAGGACTTTTTAATCTAGCATCTAACTGTTATTATAGCGAGCAAAATTAAAGAGATTACCGTTAAGCTTAGAATTAAATGTTTTTTCTAAAATTTAACTTTTTCCCTTAGCATATTTTAATGGCAGGCTATAAAGCCATTAAAAATAACATTAGAATATGTTAGCAGGCTCTTTATCTTTGGAGTGAGAGTTTGGATGGAATCAGGTATTGCAGATACATGGTATGTCTTCCTTAATCTGTGGCCGCTGCTGCTGATTTATGAAAACAGTCTTCAGAACCTGGATACATACAGAGACCCTTTCTCAGCAAAGCATGCCCCCTCAGCTAAAGCATGCAGTACTGGTTAGCGGTACTAATGCTCTAGAGGGTCCTGCTCACCTCTCAGGAGTCAGTGAAATACAGTTTGACCCTGAACATCTGATTTCCCTTAAGTTCTGTTACTATCTTTTTTTTTTTTAACAAAATTTGACTTTTCTCCTAAGAAACAACTTGTTGAAATTGACTTTTGGGTTGGAATTTGTAATATCAATCCAGTTGAATGTACGTTGATTGTGTGACTGCCTTTATGTCATCAACACTACTAATAGGCATTATCTCAGTGGTTGTTAAACCCATTCTGGAAATGAAGCCAGGTCCCAAAGTGTCTATGTGACTGAGCCAAGATGCACAGCTGGTCACTCGACAGAGCTTGTCCCAGACTAGCCTTTGAACTTCCTAGTCTGAGCCCCACACTGTCTGCCCTGCTGCCCTGTAGCTCTAACCACTCTGCTCCTATTCCCTTAGACCGACGATGAAAATCAGCTTTCCTTTCATGGTGTGGCCTATGTCAACATGGTCCCACTCTTGTATCCAGGGGTGAAGAGGATAAGGGGGGCTTTTCATGTTTACCCCTACCTGGACAGTACAGTCTTTGAAAAGGTAAGAAGGAATTCCATGAAGATATCGTCTTAATGCTTCCTCCATAGATGTGTTCGGTTACATCTTTGCATTTGACGTCTAGAACCAGTCAGTATACAGCGTTCACCACTGTGTACTGTAAAGAGAGTTTCCTCTGCTTAAAACTGAGAGAAGCCTTTGTCTTTGGGTATAAACAGCCATGTTTATAAGTCATTTTGGTGCTGTGTCAATTTAGTTACTCCAGTTGGATCTACAACCTCCTCAGGTACTGGTTATTAACTGTGTTTGTAGTAATAAGCATAGTTTCTTGTATGTAGCTCAGGCTGTTCTTGAACTTGCAACCTTCCTGCCTCTGCCTTTCAAGTGATGGGATTGTAGGACACACCACCATGCCCAACTAGACATTTGATCTTATTTGTTTTATTTTGTGCAGTTTTAGATCCCCCTCAAAGTTTTCGTGAGTATGGGCTGTGTCTTTTGAGATAGAATCTCACTGTGTAACCCTGGCTGTCCTGGAACTCACTCTGTAGACCAGGCTGGCCTCGAACTCAGAGATTCACCTGCCTCTGCCTCCAGAATGCTGGGATTAAAGGTGTGCACCACCACAGCAGGCCTGAACATGGACTTTTTTATCTTACTGTTTTTACTTGGGTTGGCAAGATGGCTCAGGGGTAGAGGCACTCGCAGGCAGGCCTGACAACCTGAGTTTGATCCCTAGATCCCACAAGATGGCAGGGAGTCACCTTCTCCTAAGAGTTGTCTGCTCACCTACATAATACACACACACACACACACACACACACACATATATATGCATACACACAAATAAAATTAATAAAATTTGAATTATTTACTTGTCTTTTATTTTTATTAGTTAAAACAATCTTTAAATTTAAATCTATTTGGTCATAGTCTTCCCTTCCCCCAAGTCCTTCCAGATCTTCTCCCTGTCCCTACCACCCAACTTGAAGTTTTTTTCTCAAAAAAAAAAAACCAAAACCCAAATACAACAACAAAACCCCCCAAAACAATGAAACAATACCCAAACAGGAAAACCAAACCAAACCACCAAACTGTAGCCAAATAAAAGCACACAAAATACTGTGGAGTCCATTATGTGTTGGTCAACTACTCCTGAACATGAGGCCTGGCCTGGAGTGGTTGATACACCCAGTGTCACTCCATTGGAGAAAACTGATTTTCCCTCTCCCAGCAGGTATAAGTGACAGTTCAGTTGTTAACTTTTATTTACCCTTGTGGCTAGGTTTTCATTCATTCATCTTATAAAACACAATAAGATAAAACAAACACTATCACATCAAAGTTGGACAGAACAAACCAAGAGAAGGAAAAGAGCCTGAGAAAAGGCACAAGAATCAGAGACTCACTAGTTCACATACTCAGGAATCACATAGAAGCACTAAACTAGAAGCCATGATATATATGCAGGGGACCTGATACAGACCAGTGCAGGCCCTGTGCGTGCTGCTTCAGTCTCTGTGAGTTCAAATGAGCTTCGCTCAGTTGATTTGGAGGCCTTGTTTCCTTGGTGTCCTCCTTCCCTTCTGGCTCTTACAGTCTTTCTGCCTCCTGTTCTGCTGGGTTCCCTGAGCTCTGAGGGGAGAGATTTCAAGGTCTCTCTCTGTGTGTAATATCTGGCTGTGGGTCTCTGTATTTGTTCCAATTTGCTGCAGGAGGAAGCTTCTCTGATGATGGCTGAGCAAGGCACTGATGTATGAGTATAGCAGAATATCATTAGGAGTCATTTTATCATGATGGTTTTTGGGGGGTTGTTTTTAGACTAGTATTATTTGGTCTTACCCTAAGTCCTGGGCTGCCTAGTCTCTGGTTCTTGGTCACCCAAGCAATGTCAGGTATGGGTTTCATCTCAGGGCGTGGGCCTTAAGTCCAATCAGTACTGGTTGGTTACTCTCACAAGCTTTGTGTCACCACTGCCCTAGCACATCTTGGAGGCAGGACACCACTGCAGGTCAGTAGGTTTGTGGCTGGCAAGAAAATTTAATTTCTTTTTTTTTTTTTTGAGGCAGAGTTTCCTAGTGTAGCCTTGGCAAATTTAAATTACTTTTAGTGATAAATCTCTATAAGTTTGATTTCTGTTTTAAAGGAAAAGTCTGCTGCTCACTTGGTGTGCAAATGGATGATGGGTCTTCTGTAACTTTACTATTGAAAAATAACTGTCTTTTAGAGAGAGAGTATAAATTGGAGATCTCCATTGGGTCCCTCTCCTCGGAGATCTGGGAACCCCACAGAAGAGGGGAAGGAAAGACTGTAGGAGTCAGAGGGAATGGAGGACACCAGGAGAACATGGCCCACAGAATCAGCTAAGCAGGGCTCACAGAGACTGAAGCAAGCACTGAGCCTGCATGAGTCTGCCCCAGGTCCTCTGAATATGTGTCATGGCTGTTGGCTTGGTGTTTTTTGTGGGAACGGGTACATCGCTGACTCTTTTGCCTGCTCTTGGGACTCTTTTCCTCCTATTGGGTTACCTTGTCCAGCCTTGTCTTATTGTATCTTGTTTTGTCCCATTTGGCTGTTGTTTCTTGGAGGCCTGCTCTTTTCTGAAGAGGAAATGGAGAGGAAGTGGATCTGGGGAAAGAGAGGAGGTGTGGGGGAGGGGCGTGGCTGGGAGGAGTGGAGGGAAGGGAAACTGTGATAGGAATGTATTGTATGAAGGAGGAATCAATTTTCAATAAAAAACACCTGTCTTTACAATGATTTTTTTTAACATTTTTATTGTTAAATTTTTCAGGGAGTTACTTTCCCCTAGAAAACATGACAAAATCAACCATGGTTTGAACCATACTAAGGTTTTACTGTGAACTTTAAACTTGCCTTATTGCCTTATTCTTCCAATTATAATTAATAAGTGAATAGTAATTAGACAAACACTGTCTCTTGTATATAAAGGAATTATTTTACTTGAAGTAATTCAGAATTATGTGTCAAACATGAAAATCTTTCTGATGACAAGAATTATGACATCAAAACCAAGTACAGCTGTGAGGTTTCCTCCTAGCACTTTAAATAACAGGGAGGCAGCTGATTTTCAGTGGTGATTTTGTGTGTTCTGCAGGTGAGGAAGTGGAATGAGGTTCTTCAGGTCTCTATTCCGGATGCTGAAATGATGTGGACAAAGTGACCCCTTGGGTGGCCCCGTTTGCCTGTGACTTGTTTCTNTTCATTTCCTTCTTTTCAGACCAAATGTTTGTTCAGCATATTCAGAGACACCGGGCACCATCTGGTTCACAATAATAAAGCAGGGGGTCTTAACTCCCCACTGTCCAAACCTGTTTCCAAGAATCTGAAAGAAGAGAAACTAATGAAAGACAAGGAGATGGAAGGACGGACTCGGCCTGGGGATTTGGTAGGCTCTCAAGACCTTCTGTAGACGCTTGCATTCATTTCCCGTTTGGTGACTTGTATTGATGGATTTTGCATTTTAATGTCCCTACTACTATGAAGCCATGAAAGAACCCAAGCTTTGGTGTTTCTTTTTGTTTCAGCAAGCACCTAGCATAAAATCCCAGAGCTCAGACACTCCTTTGGAAGGTGAAGCCCCTCTGACCCACAATCTAGAAGGACAGGTAACTATGCTCAACATTTTAAAAATGAAATATCAACTTCACCAGACCTTCACTGAGCAAGACCACTTTAGTGGGAAATGCTGGAGGTGGGGCATGAGTCGCCTCGAGTAACTAGTCTATGACCTTGGGCAAGTTTGTTCCCTGAGACTTTGAAGTGAGTGGTACCAGATTGTGTTTAAGATCCTTTCCAAATTAAACTTTTATCTCTTGTTAAGTCTACATTACGCACCAGGAGGGACGCAAAGATGCATCATTGGCAACGTTTGCCTGTCTGCCCTCAAGGCACCCTGCTCTCTGTCCAGACTGCTGCCTTTCTAACTGCAACCCAGAACTTTGGTGGCTGCTATAATAGAAACCCTAATGGAAGTTCTTGCTAGGCTGAGGAGACAGTGGTNAGGATGGAATGGTCCCAGGGAAATCGTCACAGAAAAGATGAACCCAAACACGGTGAAAAGACAACCCTTTGCCCAGTGAAGATAGAGAGAGAGGTATTCCACAATCATAGAATAGCTTGAGTCAAGACACAGAGAAAAATTGTATCAACCAATTTAGGGTATGATATAGGGGGATGGAAAGAGAGGTTCTAGATCAGTAGTTCTCAACCTGTGGTTTGTGACCCCCAAAGACCATCAGAAAACACAGATATTTGTATTACAATTCATAACAGTAGCAAAATACAGTTATGAAGTAGCAACAAAAATAACTTTATGATTGGGGGGTCACCATGACATGAGGAACTGTATTAAAGGGTCACAGCATTAGGAAGGTTGAGGACCACTGTAGAGAGAAGAGACGGTAGGGAAGGAGAGTCTGGAGACCCTGAAAGGCTTGCTGTGGTGCTTAAGCTTCATTCTGCTAGAGACTCTTGAGCTCCATCTTCCCCTTTCTGAGCTGGGCGTTGGATACAGGACCTAATGAGTGCTCGGTAAGCCCTCTACATCCCCTATGCCAAAGGTTTCGACTCACAGAAATTACGACTGTATTGAATTAAAAATTTTTTGCAAGCCAGACTACAACTACTACTGCTACTTCTTCCTCCTCCTCCTTCTTTTTTTCTGGTTTTTCAAGACAGGGTTTCTCTGTGTAGCCCTGGCTATCCTGGAACTCACTCTGTAGACCAGGCTGGCCTTGAACTCACAGAGATCTGCCTGCCTCTGCCTCCTAAGTGTTCCGATTAAAGGCATGAGACAGACTTCTTGTCCAGGTTTCATACAGAAGGTGGGGAGGGACCTCGGCTCTTTCTTACTTGCACACTGCTGACAGTTTGATTTCAGGAAGGTGTTGAAAGAAAGGAAGTCAGTGGCCTGCAGAGGCCAGGTGTTGGGTTTGGAGAGTTTGTGGGGACAGGGAGATTGATGAGGAAAAGTCAAAGACAACTGAGGTTTCAGGTGTTGCCTTGTGGGAGGTTGACATCATTAAGAGAAATCTCATAAAGAAGCATCGATACAGCGGAGAGCTGTGTTTCAGATGCTGTAAAAATAAGTCTGGGTAGACATGTTCAGCAGTCAACGCTGATGGATGGTAAGAAGGCTGTGTGTGAAAATAGAAGGATTTGAAGACAAACTTGTGCATGAAAGGGCTGCTGGAGGAAAGAGTGACAGGCATTTAGAATAGTTCCAAGACAAGTGTGAATGAATTCGCCAGACATGGTGGTGCATGAAACACTGGAGAGGTGGGAGGATTTCTGTGAGTTCTGGGCCCTGGTCCACACAGAGAGTGCCAGGCCAACCAGGGCTACATAGTGAAACCTTGTCTCAAAAAGAAAAAAAGTAAAAATTAAAAAAAAAATAAGTTCAACAGCGTCCACTGGAGTGGAAATTCCCAAGAACAGACAGGAAAACACTTTCTTCCATGAGCTAACCCTTATTGCTATATTATTTCAAATTATTATCACATGTAAGTATTTGAACCATAGAGCTCACTCTTCCTCTGCAGTTTATGTTACCAAAAATGTTTCATTACTATCTTTTTATGAGATTCGCAAATAACGAAAAATGTCTTTGCAGCAATATTTAGAAGCGAGGACATACATTGTCTTGGAGATCCAGCTGGACAAAGCCTTGGTTCCAAAGCGGATGCCAGAGGAGCTGGCCAGAAGGTGTGGGGCCCTTAGGCCGTTTGGTACAGCTTAGGAGTGAAGAAGAGTCACGCAGTTTGTCCCAGCAAATGTGTTTCCCTTGTCCTAAGCAACAGTGTTTCTGTGGCTTGTTTGTTTGTTTTTGTTTCTATTTCTTAACAGATAGGGTTTACTCTATTATTGTTTCCTCATTGCAACATGTCATTAAATGTTTTTAGTTGACATGAGCAAGAAGGTATAAAACACTCATTTTCCTACTGTTTTGTGACAGTATTTTCACACTTTGGTATCTGTCTGGGAGTCACTGTAAAGCCAGATACTCCAGACACATGCATAGTATATGCATAAATGTTAATTCTCAAAAACTGTTTTTATACTGTATCATCAGACTTTGTTTATGTGTTATTATATTATATATTATATATGAAATATGTTACTATTTCTTGTTCGTTTATTTTTTTTTCGAGACAAGGTTTCTCTGTATAGCCCTGACTGTCCTGGAACTCAGTCTGTAGACCAGGCTGGCCTTGAACTCAGAGATCCGCCTGCCTCTGCCTCCCGAGTGCTGAGATTAAAGGCATGCACCACCTTTAATATGTTACTATTTCATCAGCATTTTATCTCTATATTTATCTTTTTTCTTAGTAAGTCTTGCTAAAGGTTTGTCAATTTTCCTCTTTTCAACCTATTATTTTTATATNTGATTATTTTGTCCATATGCATGTATGTGCAGTGTGTGTGTGTATGTGTGTATGTATATGTGTATGTGTGTGTGTATGTGTGTGTGTGTATATGTGTATGTGTGTGTGTATGTGTGTGTGTGTGTATGTGTATGTGTGTGTGTATGTGTATGTGTGTGTGTATGTGTGTATGTGTGTGTGTGTGTGTATATGTTGCAGAGCCCAGAAGAAGGTGTTGGATCTCTTAGATCTGTAGTTACAAGTGATTGTGAGACGCCTGACATGGTGCTGGGAACTGAATTCAGATCCTCCGCAAGGTCAGTATGTGCTTTAACCACAGAGCTATCTCCAGCCCAAATTTTTTGCTCTTTAACCTAAAACATCTTTTTATTTTTAATCTTGAGTGGGTTTCCTCTGTTGTTTTTCTCTTCTCTATTTTTTTAAGTCCATTCTTCTAATCTTTTTTAAACCTTCCCTCTGCAAACACAGGGCAAAGTTTGCTCTCTTTTTCTCTGTCTGGAAGGAGTACAATTAAGTTACTGCCTTGTGAGCTTTCTTCCGTTTTTGTTCTGTCTTGTTTTAAGACTGAATTTCATGTATCCTGGGTTGTGTAGCCAAGGGCAGCCTTGACTTCTGATCCTCCTGTCTCTGCAGGTGTGCACCACTAAAACCTAGTTTTGTGCAGTGCTAGTGACCAAACCTAGGGCTTTTTGCATTACTAGGCAAACATTCTACCAACTGTGCTGAGTCCCAGCCCCTTCCNTCCTTTTTAATGTACCTATTTAGAGTTAGAAATTCTCCTCTGGGGACGGTATTCACTATAGCCCATACATTTTGGAATGTTGTCCTCTTGTTTTCACTTGATTGTGCAGGTATGTACCTGTATGTTTGTGCTGTGTACTCCTGTATGCACACATGTGTATCAATGTACTCATCCATACACCATGTGTGCTGGGTGTGTGTGTGTGTGTGTATTTACACTGTATACTCATGTATGCACACATGTGTATTTGTACTCACCCATGTGTATGTTTTGTGGGTGTGTACGTGTGTGTGCTGTATACTTCTGTGTGCATATGTGTGTATAAGTGCACTCACCTCTGTTTATGTGTGCATAGACCAGAGGGCACTGTCAACTGTCTTCCTCAAACTTTCACCTTATTTTTTAAATGTTGTGGCCTACATCTTCTGCCTGTGCTTTGCCCTTGCTTCTTCAGTTCAACCAAACTAATATTTTTCCTATTCCTCACTTGTGAGGCTCATTTTTTTTGTCATTGTTTGTTTGTTTTTGAGGCAGGGTCTCATTATGTAGCCCTGGCTGTCCTGAACTCACTATGTAGACCAGGCTGGCCTCGAACTCAGAGATCCACCTGCCTGTGCTTCCTGAGGGCTGGGATTGAAAGTGTGCACCAAGCTTTGAAGCTCATGTTTGCAGCAAGCCCTTTACACTGGCTGCTTCTTTGCCTGAACTACCCCTATCCTGAATACCACATGACTTTGCCTTTCCCTTCCCTGGGTCTTTGCCCAGAGAGCATCATCTCAATGAGACTTTTCCTGGTGAAGTGTGCTCCCCTGCTCCACCAGCCTGGGCCTTGCCACAGCTCTGCCTCCCTGCATCATCCCATGGCACATGCTTCTCCTGTGTTTCTCTTAGAAAGTAAGCCCCTGGAACTAGAAAATATTATCCTGGGTGAGGTAACCCAGACTCAGAAAGACAAACATGGTATGTACTCACTCATAAGTGGATACTAGATGTAAAGCAAAGGACAAACAGACTACAACCCACAGATCCAGGGAGGCTACCTAGCAAGGAGAACCCTAGGATGATTGTGGCTTATAATAAGTTTTGGTTTTGCCCAATCACTGGGCATGCTTTAGTGAAACATTTCACTATTAGGAAAAGAATTTGTACCGTATCAAGCTGATGAGAGGATATGATGGCTGTACTTTTAGGAGGGGAGGCCAAAATCATTTTTTTTTTTTGGTTTTTTAAGACAAGGTTTCTCTGTGTATGTAGCTTTGGTGCCTTTCCTGGAACTCACTCGGTATAGCCCAGGCTGGCCTCACTTGTGACTCACAGAGAACTCACAGAGATCCGCCTGCCTCTGCCTCCTGAGTGCTGGGATTAAAGGTGTGTGCCACCCCCACCCAGCGCTAAGATCATTTTAGATTATGGATTAGCCTATAGAAAAATGTCTGCTGTAAATCAAGCAGTGAGGGGGAAGATGAATAGGAATCTCACTTACACAACTTAAGTAAAACATAGCTCTCTGAATAGATGAAGATAGGTTTCTTCTGTATCCCAGAATCTAATCAATATTTATATGTATAATTCAGCTATTATTTGGCTTAAAAGGGCTTACTGGGAAATGTTTATCATTTTTGCTATTTTCTATAGAGAAAATATTTTCCAGTTTCAAATAACTCTGGACTTTTGAATTATAACATGTTTTTATGTTAAGAAAGAAAGAAAGAAAGAAAGAAAGAAAGAAAGAAAGAAAGAAAGAAAGAAAGAAAGAAAAGAAAAGAAAGCAAGCCAGCCCCACAAAGGCAAGGCTCTTTGTATAGTTCACCTCCACCCCCAGGTCCAGGAAAGCCCCTGATGGACAGAAGGAACTCACCATATATTTTGAATGAATTGATGTATCATCTCTGGAGCGGAAACAAGAAGGCTGACAGCAAAATTAAAAGGAGCTCCTTTGCTACACAGTATTCCATGTCTTTGAATTTTCAGTTATGTAGATCTATCGCCTATTAAGATAAATAGAATGAAAATTAGTAGTCATTAACAGTCCTATGCAATTATTAGGTCCTGTTAAAGAAAAGCTCTGCAAGTGAAGACCTCAAGGTAGTACAGTATGTTTTGACAGGAGTCTGAAACTAAAAAAGGCCAGAGCTAGGGCATATTCTGATNTGTCCTTTGTAGTTTCTTTCTTGTTTTATTGTATTTTGTTTGTGTTGTTTCTTTGTTTTTGAAACAAGGGCACAAGAAGCCCAGGCTGGCCTCGAACTTGCTATGTAACTGAAGCTAACCTTGAACTCCAGGTCCTCTTGCTTCCATCTGCCAGGTGCTAGGATTGCAGGTGTGCAGGTGTCCCCATACCCAGTCCTTGTAGAGTGAATAAGGTCTCCTATAAAGGGAAGGTAGGTATTTTGGCATTTGTTGTTTTCCAGTGAAAAGCTATAGAGAAATGAGGCTGGAGACATGACTCAGTGACTAAGAGGACTAAGAGCATTGGCTGATCTTCCAGAGGACCTGAGTTTGGTTCCCAGACACACATGGTGGCTAACAACTGCTCTGAACNCCAGTTCTAGGGGATCTAATGCCCTCTTCTGTCCTCTCTAGATATTAGGCAAGCACACAGTGCACACTTATAATTGCAGGCAAAGCACTCATACATATAGAATAAAAACAAGTAAATATTTAGTTAGTTAGTTAGTTTTTTTTGAGGCACAAATAAATATTTATTTATTTATTTANTTAGTTAGTTAGTTAGTTAGTTTTTTGAGGCAGAGTTTCTTTGTGTAGCCCTGGCTGCCCTGGAACTCACTCTGTAGACCATCCTGTCCTCGAACTTACAGAGATCCCCCTGCCTCTGCTTCTCAAGTGTTGGGATTAAAGGCATGCACTACCAAAGCCTGGCTGAAACAAATAAATCATATATATGTTCTCTTAGAGCCTAATAGCATTATTGTAATTTAATAATGCAATTGTATAAATTATGATTAAGAACCTGCTTTTCAGGGCTGGAGAGATGGCTCAGTGTTTAAGAGCACTGGTTGCCCTTCCAGAGGTCCTGAGTTCAATTCCCAGCAACCACATGATGGGTCACAACCATCTGTAATGAGATTTCGCGCCCTCTTCTGGCATAAACGTGTACATGCAGACAGAGCACTCAATTACATAGAATAAATAAATCTTAAAAAAAAAAAACAAAAAAAACCCCTCGTTTTTCATTCTAGGTGGAAAGGAAACTTTTAATTTTCCAAATCTGTGTACTTACAGAAACACAGACAGATACAATGCCTGTTATTTCCCAACCCTTAGTCCAGAGGCCATTTAGCAATACTTAAAAATTGTGAGGATAAGGTCAGGGCTGAAATGAGCACCTCCTTCTCTCCTGTTCTAGGGTTCAGATCTCAGGTTTTATATGAGAGAGCACAGCAATGCTAAAGGGAGACAGATCTCAGATCTCTTCTACATGGACTCTGGGGAAAAGGGAAGGAACACAGACCTGCAGATAACAAAGGTCTTGTTTTTGTTGTCTTTTCCTGATACAGGGTCAAGGAAATGATACCTCCAAGGCCACCTCTCACCCGCCGGACAGGAGGAGCTCAGAAGGCAGGTGTTGATGACAGGGTGAAGCTGTGGGCATTGGAAGGAAGCATGAGCTCTCAGTGTGACTTCCAGAGGATGGGGAACCTCTTTGGTGCTTCCCAGGCTTCCATTCAGTTCCATTTGTGACCAGTGAGTCACATACAGTGTGTAATCTGGCTCAGTGGAAAAGGATGGTTTTTATCGCTCTCATGGTTGGGGACGTCTAATCCATGGTCTGGGTATCTCTGAGGCCTGTTTACGACCATTCATTGTTTTCCCAGGCGGTGAGTGACTACCATGCACAGATCAAGAGCATCTCCAGAGCCATTCTGGATGAATACCACCGAATGTTTGGAAAGCAAGTGGCCAAAATGGAAAGTGACTTAGACAGTGAAACCTTGGAGGAACACAAGTGCCAGCTCAATTATGAACTCAATTGCTCTGGAAAGTACTTTGCCTTCAAAGAACAGCTCAAGGTGAAACCTGCATTTCTTTAATTGTTTGACCAGCCTATGGAGCCCCTTCTGTACATACGTGTTCAGTAGTTTCTGCTGATTCTGCTCGATTGAGTTCTCTGGGAGAGAATGTGAGAAAATGTTTATTCCAAATGAGAGCTAATCTTCGCTTGAGGCTAGGCTGGACTTGCAGTCAGACATCACCCTCCACCAGCTAGCAGAAAGTATGTTCTTGACACTATAACTAATTCTCCATATCTTTCCTTTAAGTCTCCTTGTCTGCAGGATTAAGAGCTGAGAGCTGGGGCTGGAGAGATGGCTCAGAGGTTAAGAGCACTGGCTGCTGCTCTTCCAGAGGTCCTGAGTTCAATGCCCAGCAACCACATGGTGGCTCACAACCATCTATAAAGAGATCTGGTGCCCTCTTCTGGCATGCAGGCATATGTGCAAGCAAAATGCTGTATCCACAATAAATAAATAAA